>MU204172.1:156687-178851 GCA_017309775.1 Paedocypris sp. Pulau Singkep | reverse complement strand
TTTTTTTTTTTTTTTTTTTTTTTTTTTTTAAATGAGCATATTTAACGTTCAACATAACAATAAATAAAATATGTTTAAGTAAAATAAAACGGAATGATTTGGCTTCATATAACAAGGTTTGAGAGTTTCAAGTAATTTGATGCTCGTGATCTTTGTGACAGTTCTTTGGATATACAATCATGTTTGTAAGTGCATTGCGCTTTTCTCCGTTTTACTCGTGTTGGCATAAAGAATCAGTAACAATATTTCCAAGATGGATACACGTCGGTACAACTTGTTAACCCGATTCAAGTCGTTTCCACCTTTGGCTGCAGCAAAGTGACATGACAGACACTTATTTTTCCCAGAACAAAAACAATCGCAGCAAACGTTAAGATACTTCCATGTTTGATTACTAATGTCTGTTTGAAAAGTATCAAACCTAGCTCAACACGCTAGTCATTTAGCAATTAGGCTGAATTACACAATTCAGTATTGTCAAATATAGCGAAATTATCTTGTTGCCGTAATACCTTTTAAATACCGTAATAACACTTTAAAACTAGTATTTTGCCCACCACCTTTGACTTTGGTAGCACGTGTGCAGGTACGTGCCTCCTTCTGATGACAATTCCCCAGGACCGACATGGGCCCGTTGTTTTCCATCTTCTGATTGCTCACAGCGGCTCTTGTTAGGTGAAGTGATGAGCGTGAAAGGAAGTGGATTGTGACCTGTAAACAAGCGAGGGGTAGTAACTGGAGGTGGGCTACTCGTCTTGCAGTTGGAAACTTAGCCTCCAGATTGGGTTTCATCCACTAGAAATGGGTCTGAGCTTGGTGTGGAGTCATGTTCGTGGAGGACAGGTGCACAGGGGAGCCGAGCGCACCTCTGATGAATATTTAAACGCCTCCGAAGCTGCTTTTCATGGTGTAGTCATGGTAGAAGACCCCTTAAGTTGCCTTAAATTGAATACAAATGGAATGGGCAAAGTGGATAATAAAACTGTGTATTTATTAAAAATTATTTCTATATGCGTGCATTAAAAGTATTGCTTTAAAGGGTTTAAAAGATTTTAAAAAATTCATTGTCATGTGTACAAGTATGGAACTGTGTCTCATTAACAGATGGAAAAATAAATGTGCGTGATGTATATATGAATGTACATCTAGTGTGTTTGTATATATGTTGTGTTGTGCATAAAAGAAAACTAAGTCAATTGAATTTCCAAAAATTTTTTAAATATGTTAAAAAAAAAAAACGCAATTGAATAACTAAAAATACTTTTTAAAATAATATTAGGGGAAAATGTAACATTTCATATTTGAATTTATTTTATTTAATAAAAACTTTTCCACAGTGTCTGTATGGTCCTAAAATCACAACGTGTAACATAATTCTTTTAATTATTCTAACTTCTCAAAAAATTCTAAATTACATGAAAATATAAACAATCAGTGCTTTGTTTATAGATATGTAATTAAAAACTTATTACTTATTACAAATTTCAAATTCATCCATGTAAATGTTGATATTTTCCCCAAACATTGTGGAAATAAATGTAACATTCATGAAATATTAACACAGTATTTAACATGGATCAGAAGACTGGATTCACCATTTTTCCTAATAATCGATGTGGTGGTGGTGGAGTTGCAGCAGATCTCGGATTTCTCAGCTCCTCGCGCTCTTTCCTTCTGACTCGACGCTGCACATCCTCTCGCAATCGACTCATTTTCCTCCCTCACTTTCACAGATGCAAATGAGTGTGTGGGGAAGCCTTGCGTAAATGCTCACTCTTGCAAAAACGTGATTGGTGGATATCACTGTGACTGCTTTCAAGGATGGGCCGGACAGAACTGTGACATCAGTCAGTAAATCCTCAAGCTTCTCGCTGGTTCTCACCTTCTCTGAGCACAAACGCTGTAGACCAGTCACTTTGCGTTCAGGGCTTCCTGAAGATCTTCACTGTTGCATGCTGGGATTTGCTTACTAATGACTTTTGTTAACATTTTCACGTTCTGTGCATTTACCGACTTTGTGGAACTAGACTTGCATGTCTTCGGCCAGTTCACACTCCATTAACGCTCAATGTTTGATGCACTGCTGTGTTCGTGTTCACATCAAGTCGCCATTCCGCTAGATGAGATGGGGGGGGGGGCGTTAAAATATCTTGGAAAGATGAGCACAAATTATGTCTTTACAATGAGTTTGGAGGTTTTTGATGGAGTTGGAGCTGCTGATGTTATAATGAAATACAACTTGGTTGGAATTCAAGTAGCAATTTGTGCTAGCATACGCGTGATGACCAGCTGACAAACTAGCAGATTAAAATCATGTTACAAAAAAAAGCTTTGACAAGCGACTTCAACAATCGTAATATAAAGATTGTGATTTGCTGTATTTTTCATACTATAAGGCACGGCGGATCATAAGCCACTGCATTAATGAACATCTATATTGCCACATTTTTTCCACTCTAAAAAAAAGTTCACAGTTAATTTTCAGGATTAATTTTAGAATTTTAATTTGGCCTTATTGTTATAAATATTGATAAATGTTCGTCCGGCTTCTGCTTCGTCAATGAGATTGGAGGAAAATCTCGCCATCTTGTTTTGCGGAGGAACGTCATCATGGTGTGAACACGAACAAAATCACTTTCCTCTGTGTGAAAAGCCTCATAATATCATGCAGTCATTGATTAATGGTTTTTGGTTTCCTTACAGATTTAAATGGCTGCCGTGGGCAGTGCCAAAATGGGGCAACATGCAAGGTACATCTTTAGTTTTTTACTATTCTTTTACCATACTTGGTGGTTTGGTTTGAAATGATGCAAAAGATCCTAAAAAGTCCAGTGAATAATCTGAGATCAATTCTACAGGAGCTGGTGCATGGAGGTTACCACTGTCATTGCCCATTGGGCTTTGTGGGCATTCACTGTGAGGTCTCCAGAAATAAATGTGATGCCAGGCCGTGTCAGAATGGCGGACAGTGCCATGTGATTTTGGACAGTTTTGTGTGCGAGTGCCCACCAAACTACGCAGGGATGCTATGTGAGGTGAGAAGACACTCATTTGGTTTAGTTGTATATACAGTAAAGTGGTACCCCAACTTACGAAACAAATCCGTGCCAAGTCGAACATTTTGTTGGCTGAGATGCACTTTGCATACACCGAGACATTTTTATAAATGCTAAAATATTGGTTAAAACCGCCCTTTTGGCAGGTGTGTTTAAAAGTACAGTATATAATAATACAGCTCACATGAACAGTTATCACCATCTTGGAATTACGTCATGTAAATCCCTGAGACCAAGCGACATCACAGTTCTCGCGGGATTACGGAAATCTCAGGGATTTGTGTGACATCATTTCAAGATGGCGGCTCTATTTGACACTTGTGATGCAGATGAGAGAGGGGAAAAAAACACTTCTACGAGAACACAAGCATTTTTTTATATTTTGGATCCGATCTCTGAAACTAAATAGCGTTTTTGTTGTTTTTTTATTCTTTGACGTGCGTGAAGGTTATACAACTGTTTTATTGTTTTCCTACATGTCATCTCCATGCAGGCTAGCGGTATGGAAAAAGATGCGCTCCTTTCTTTCGTATAGCAAAAATGTTTTGGAACTCACACTTTATTCTTTTTTTGTGGCGACAAAATTAATTATTCAGGATTTTTGTTATTTATGACATTTGTAAGTCAGTGTACCACTGTATGTGTACTCTATTTTTTTTCCTGCTTTCTTTTTTCTCCTTGTTAAATTGTCACAGAGAGACAAAAAAATGTTGGTAGAAGGCCAATCAAGATTTTTTATTTCAGTTTTTTTTTTCTGTGGTGCACCACAGAAACGAAATGAATATTTGAATTGAATTTGTCCCCGGAGCTTTTTTTTTATGCCCTCAAGTGGTCAATATCGCTCCTGGTTCTGGTCGCTCTGGTCTGGAGCCAGTGCTAGCGGGCAGAGATGAAGTTCCACAGATTTGCGGGATACTGGGCCGGAGCCAGTGTCTGCTAACCATGCCAACTAAAAATAAGTTGTAGTGAATGAGGCAACGCTTTCTCGGCCTGCTGGCTCGCTGCCCACAGTCAGCCCGCGAAATAGAAGGCCTTGGATTTAGTTTTTACGCTACATTCATGGATGGCATGCCATGTGCTCGTGTCAAACCATGCCATCTACTGTTACGATGGATGGACGAATAGAGAAGGGACAATTTTTGTGCACATAGATGGATAGATAGATGGATAGATAGATGGATAGATGGATGGATGGATAGATGGATGGATAGATGGATGGATAGATGGATGGATAGATAGATGGATAGATAGAGATATACACGCATCTGTTTTTTTTTGTATTGTTTTTTTTTTTTTTTTTAAAGTTCAAACCTGGCAAATGATTCTTGCTCATCCAGATTTTCATGTTTGTGTTTTATTCATTTATTTTCTTAGTTTTTAGGTTGTTTTTCTCCGTTTTTGTATTGTATATTTTTTCGGTATTGTAAATATTCGATATTCAGTTAGTGCTCATTCATGTTATTTCTAAAGATCTGGTGAAAAATACATCAAATTTCTTTAGCTTATTTGGTCCAGATGACCTGTAGATCAAGATGGAACAGGTTCATGTCCTAAACAGTCCTAAAGTTTTCAATTAAGCAAAATTCTTATTAATAAGATTAGTTAAAAATAGAACGTAATTTTTCCTGAAATTACATGTACTGCTCTGATTTAAAAACAAAGCGTCGGAAAACCCTCTAGAAAGCTGGAACGTCTTGTGAGTTGAGAGACTGTTGAAAGTGGAAAAAGAACAAGGCCATGTCTCGGTAGAAGAACTAGATGTACTGAAGTGTTTCTCGTCCCAGTTGAATATGCTGGGTAAGAGCGGAAGGATGGCTAAATTTAGCCGCACAGTTTGTTTTGATTGGTCTCTTGTGTGAGCGTAATGGTGCTGTCTCCTTTAGCTAGAGGCTTATGGGAGCCTTCACCAGCTTACCTGACTGTTTATCTCCATAGTAAGAGGATTGAAAAGCAAAGGTCTTTGTTTCATTTATTCAAACACTAACTCGGCTTGCCCTTTTCTTGCCTGAAGGTCGAAAGTCTTCCTCACCCAAACCTCTGTGAGACCAAACCCTGTCAGAATAAAGCGGCGTGCCACAGCCTGCCGGGCGACTTCTACTGCGCTTGTTCTGAAGACTACGAGGGCAAGACCTGTGAGAAGCGCAAGGCCCGCTGCCGGACCACCCCCTGTCAAGGTGGGCCGCTATTCTCAATCCCACGCCGATGCCTATTCAGATGCGGTTTTCTTACGAGGGTTTTTCTTCGCCGTCAGCGATCGACAGCTGTACGATCACCGTGGCGAGTAACGACTCTGTTGGCGGCGTGCGACGCATCAGCTCCAATGTGTGCGGCCCTCGAGGACGCTGCATTAGCCAAGCGGGCGGCAACTTCACCTGCGTCTGCGAGCCCGGCTTCACTGGAACCTACTGCCATGAAAGTGAGTTCACCGTTTCTCTAAATAAACTATAAATTCACGACTACGAAATGCATTTTTTTGTTGTTGATATATTTATATTACTGTGTGTGTGTGTGTGTGTGTGTGTGTGTGTGTGTGTGTATGTGTATATATATAATTCATTTCGATTGTGTCATTCAGTATTTTAGTATTTTTATTTAGACTTTTATTTAGTATTTTAGACTTTCAGAAATCGTCTTATTAAATATTGTCTTAAACATCATCAATAATAATAATAATAATATACCAGTAATGTATATAAGGGAGTTTGCCGGAATTTTAATTTTTGTATTGTTTTTATTTTATTTATTTTTTTAATATTGTTTATTATTGACTTAAATGAAGAAATTATATAATATACTAATATAAACTAATGGAAAGTCTTAAGTTTAGAGTTTCTGATGTCTAGAAAAGAGTCAGTTTTAATACTCATAATTAACTGCAAATTGCAGTATTTTTAGTTTTCAACATTTGATCTCATTATATTATAACTTATTATTTAATTTATTTTATTACTATTCAATTTTTACTTCTTGATTGAGAATGTTTTTCAGTTTGTCCAAGCAATGTTGAATCTGCCCATCATGTGGGCATTTAATATAAATCATTCATGGTGACATATTTTATGGGCGGAGCCACTTTTCTGTCCAATAAGTAATTCAAGTCCTGTCACTCAAAGCCATATTCCCAGATTTACAAAAATCTCACTCACATGCTTAGACATTGTTTTAGTTACAGCTTTAACACCTTACATGTGTAGTAATTAATTTAAACAAGTCACTTTCAGCAGTTGCTTCTGTAAATTCAATGTATAACAAAAAAGCTACTTCTGTTCCTTAGATGTCAACGATTGCGTGAGCGACCCATGTCGGAACGGAGGGACGTGTATCGACGGCATCAGCTCGTTCCAGTGCTTCTGTCCGGACGGCTGGGAGGGCGACCTCTGTGACCTCAGTGAGTCTACTGCCCCATCTGACCATCTGCCTGCCCTATAGATTTTACCTGACTTCTGTTTGCTTTTATAAGACGTGAACGAGTGCAGTCGGAGCCCGTGTAAGAACGGCGGTCACTGCATGGACCTAGTCAACGACTTTTACTGTGATTGTGCGAACGGCTGGAAAGGCAAGACGTGCCATTCACGTAAGATTTCCTTTCCTTTCTTTTGAGGTTATGAAAATGTGCACCCGGTTGGACTTGGCATTTAATTGTTCATTCATTTTTTTTCAACGCTTTAGGTGAAAGTCAATGTGACGCCACCACGTGTAATAACGGAGGGACCTGCTATGACGACGGCGACACTTTCCGCTGCTCTTGCCCACCTGAATGGGGAGGTGGTACATGCAATACAGGTGAATAATCCCAGATGTCACCACCATCACAGGAGGATTTTGGAATTTTAAGTGAAACGATTATCCCTTTACTGCAACTAGCGAGCAACATCAATATTCCTCGAACTAAACGCCATTGCCAATCCTAATCAATTATTAAACATGTACTGTGTCTTTAAAATCTGGATTAATTATGTGCCTTGTGTGAAGGGGAAAAAAATGGGAATTAGTCATAAATTAGACTTGGCCTTATAGTAATCTGGTGTACCTTTAATTGTCCAAAAAACGACTTTTGCTGTATGTCTCAGCCTAAAAGTTGACCTAAACACATCTTTAACAATTGAGTACCTTATAATCTAGGGAAAAGTGTATGCCTAAAGCATGGATGGGCAAACTAAGGCCCGGGGGCTACATGCAGCCCGCTAAATGCTTTAATCCGGCCCACCGAACTTTTAAAAATTAAAGGAAAGTCAGATATTTTGTTGTAAAGTTTCTTAATTGTCCTTGGGATATGGAGGCAAATAAATGTCTTCATTCCAAAGACTTCTGCTCTATTTATCAGTCTGGCCTCATTGTCAAATGTTAGAACCCATTGTGGCCCGCGAATCAAAAAATTTGCCCACCCCTGGCCTAAAGTGTGAAAAAGATTTGGAAATGCACATGTATGAATTGCGCCTAAGTCAGATAAATACGATGAGTTATAACACCCCCTCGCCTACTGCAAGTTTTTCTTTACATCTGTTTTTTTTTTGTATTCTCCATACTCCAGCAAAGAACAGCACTTGCGCGTCCAGCCCCTGCATGAACGGAGGGACGTGTGTAGGTGGTGGCGACACGTTCACCTGTATCTGCAAAGATGGCTGGGAAGGGCTCACCTGTGCACGGAGTGAGTGAATTACCCCTTTTGCATGTCTACTTACTCCACAAAAAGCCACCTTTACGCGAATGTGCTGGACTGGGATCAATTTGTGGTCTCTCTTCTCTTTATTCCCTGCAGACACCAATGATTGCAACCCTCACCCATGGTAAGAACTAGTTTACTCTGTGATGTCCAGGGTCCCGGGCTGATCTGTTGTCTGCGGACCCTCCTTTTCCCTGTCTAACATAGTTGGCTAGCAGTAACTCTTCCAATGTGGCGTTCTGCCCAAATTTGCTCCCTTGTTCATGCCCCCGCTGCCCCCCACTCTAAGCAAGCGGATACACTGAGAGTAGGCGTTGAAAAGGAGGGGTCGGGGGGACGCTGATTGTAAAGACAGGAGAAGATGTCCCTAAATCACCCCTAAATCCGACAGCTCAGGAGACTCTGGGCTGGTTTTAATGGGGACCACAATAGAGCTGCTGGCCCTAAAGAGCACCCCCAGCGGTGAGGGGAGGAGGGGATGGACAGGGTTTTTTTTTTCTTTTTTTCTTTTTCCCCACCCCTCTCTGTCTTGTCTTTCTTCATCGCTGACCTGGGAGCAAAGGATTTGGGAGGTGGGGTGGAACAGGGGGTGGGGAGATGGACGGTATCCCAGCAAGGAGTCACAAGGGGGGTGGGGATTTGCATCTGAAAGGTGTGGGTATTGATAAAACAAAACGAGGCCGTCTTGCATCTCGTCTGTCTCGTTTTCCCCATCCTGGTTTTCCTCTTGCCATCATGTGTATCAGAAGCCCGACCTTGGCCACAGGGGTGAAGGTGATGACCTGATTCCCATTGGTTGTCTTTGCAGCTACAACGGAGGGATCTGTGTGGACGGGGTGAACTGGTTCCGCTGCGAATGCGCCCCAGGATTCGCTGGACCTGATTGTCGTATTAGTGAGTATCCCGAGAGGGAATGAATGGGAGGAAAGGGGATGTATAGAAAGAGGCGGTGCTGGATTACTGAGCATCCTGTGGCCTTTGACCTACTCGGGGGTCAAAGGTTGGCCTTCACCCACAAACGGGCGATAAATTATTCAACTGGTAGAAAAAAAGTCCTTGCTTCTCCTCGGGTCGTCTGTCTATTGATGGCTTTGGGAGGTATACTCTTATGATTCCATGCATTTCTTGGCCTCATTTCCCAAGGCGCAATTTTGTGGACCGACTTGAATGTTGATGTTATTTCTCCAATCTTTTTGAAAGTGATGCAATTTGTGCTTTTCTTGCTTCATCAGACATCGACGAGTGCCAGTCATCTCCCTGCGCCTATGGTGCCACCTGTGTGGACGAGATTAATGGCTTCCGTTGCGTCTGTCCGCTAGGGCGAAGTGGATCACAGTGCCAAGAGTGTAAGCTTTTAAAAGGGAAAATCTGTTTGTATTCATACACACTATAGATAAAATAACTCTGGCTGTAGTATTTTGGGAGGGAAATACTTGATGCTCAGTGGCCGGTGCTGTGTATGAGGGTGGGTAGTTTTAAATTGGAGCTTCTGATTGCAAATAATTTAGTAGTTCAGCAGTAGTCATTATTTTGACCAGTCAATTTGTTTGGCCTTTGTCTGCCTTGACTACAAACCGTCTGAGAATAAACACGCTCCATAGGGTTGAAAGACATTGAATGGCAAGTGGCATCTGTTTGGGAGCTTTGGGCTGGCATCATGTCACTCGGATCATTCCAGACAGGATAGAGATCTGCTCTTAAATTAGACTTGGCTCTGGTCTTACGGTGGTTCTGTTTGTGTTGTGGTGCAGTCATTGGCATTGGGAAGACATGTCACTATTCTGGTCTCCAGTTCCCGCACGGTAGTCGCTGGGAGGAAGATTGCAACTCTTGCCAGTGTGTCAATGGCAAAGTGCAGTGCACCAAGGTGAGTGGTCACAAAAACATCTCGTCCTGACGTTTATTCCAGTCATTGGGTTAGACGAACCTTACGTTCATGTAAATGACAAGCAGATCAGTTGAAAAACATTGTTAATCTTTTTCTTTGGAGCATTATTGCCTTGCTTTACACGTGTGCTTGCTTTAATTAAATGAATAGACATAGGACACAATGTAGGAACATTTACATGTATGGATGGATGGACAGTAAGGTAAGACATACAGACAGTTACATGGATGGATGGATAGATAGACGGACGGACAGACAGACAGGTGAATTAATAGATAAATGGTTAGTCAAAGAGTGATAGACAAACAGACAGATCTAGATGATAAACCGATAAAGTAGGTAGGTAGGTATATGCACAGAAAGTTTTACAGAAGACGGGTAGACTTGCAGGAAGACTTTGAGGCAAATGGTTATATGATTGATGGATGCCAACAGAAGGTAGGTAGAGGTACATATTTTATAGACAGATAGTCTGTAATGTAATGTTTGTGAGACAGACACTAATGTAGAAATATCAGATGGACAGAAATAAAGACTGAGACTGTATTGAATATATGTGGATGGATGGATGCATTGATAGACAAGCAGAAGGTAATGTAGGATGATATACAAGCTGTTTTATATCTGGATAGGCCGATAGTAGGAATGTTGTACAGACAGACTGATATCTAGACAGACTAATGGTTATAAATGGCTTGATGGACTCAGAATAAACCTTAATTTATCTCAAGTTCTGAGCATTTGTAAGGCGCTTTTCACAGTTTTAACTGTCTCAAAGCGCACAAACTGTCTCAAAGCGCACAATATCAATATGTATCCCATATATAAGAAACTGCACAGACGTATGTGACGTGTGATACTCTGCGTGTTTGCTGTTGGCAGGTGGTCTGTGGCCGGCGTCCGTGCCTGTTGCCGGGGTCAGCGGGTCGTGAGCTTCACTCGTGCCCAGGAGGGCATGGCTGCCTGGAGCACAGCTTTTTGACCTGCCTGTCTCCCCCTTGCCATCAGTGGGGTTTCTGCTCCAGCCCCGAAGCCCCCACAAGCCTGCAAACCAAATGCGAGCCCAACACGGCCTATCTGGACAAAAGCTGTGCCCGCATCACCCTTATTTTCAACCGAGACAAACTTCCCACAGTAAGCGATCGTATCGTATTTACGCAAATATAAGCACCGCCCAAGTTTTTGACACAAAATTGCTGATTTCAATAGTGCGCATAAATATGAGCACATAAACTATGATAAATCAATTCAGGAGTAATCACAAATAAATGGACATCACGTTGTCTTTACGCAGCGGAGAGCTTCTATATTGTTCTCTTTTCTTTCTATGAACAATGGTTTCAGAGGCAGACCTACATATAAACTTTTATTTGCTCTAAAGACACATTAACCACACAGCAAGACTTAGCAGTGGCTAAATAACACTGGAAGAAATCAACTAAATACAATCATTAATATTGGAACAAAGAAATATTGGGCAAAATAATACTGATAAGTACGTCCGATCAAGACGGGCTAAAAATGGCTGCCGCTTTGGCAAAAGGATCAGGGGAGGTCAGCCGTGAAGACTTGCGGGGTCTATTTTTCATGTAAAACGACATTGACGTGTCACAAGTTAGTTGTTATTTTTAAGAGAATTTTTTTTTCTTCAACTTTCTGCCTGAAAATCAGGGTGGTCCTTAAATTCTCGGTGTGCTTATATTTGTGCTAGTGCATCATGTGTAAAGTTTATTGTGTTCCAATTGAGTTTATTGAACATTTCAGATGTGTTGTTGGTAACTATTGGGAAACCTAATGCCCTACTTGTGTGATTTCTAGGGCACAACGGTGGAAAATGTCTGTGCTGAGCTGAGGTACATGCCCACCACACGGAGCCTGGCCAAAGAGCGCACACTGCTGGTCCTGTGTGATCTTTCCCACAAAAACCCGGATGCAGTGGAGGTGGCCATCGTAAGTAGACTTCAAATCCTGGATCTGATTGATCTCCACCATCTCCGTGCCCCTTGTGAGATCCATTATCAAGAGAAAATCTAAACCACAGGGGTCTTGGGCAAGTCTTATAATGGATGCAGATTTGATTTCTTGAAATGCCCGGATGGCCGCAGCAATGCCAAGCGCGGCGGTCTTTAAACCAGCCCATTATGTTGTAATGAGATTCAGTTGAGTGACCAGCACAACCGTACTGCATTGCAGCATTTCCTCCACCTACACCCACCGAACAGAGGAAATTCCACACAAATAATCTCGTCACGGATCTGAGGTTACACGAAAAAAATCACGCGACAATGTGAAACGAAGAACGTCCGTTTCATGTCATTTGAAACTGCTTTCACGCAGGCGTTGGTCTCGCTTTCGAGATCTTGCCTACGCGTAATGGTTACCTGCATCGCAAGCGTAATCAGGTTCAGATTACTGTAAATCTCTGCCGTCAGTGTTGAAACAAGTCACGGATTCAAGCTTTGTGTTTTTACTGCTAGTCAATAAAATGGAACCTGTGGGCAGGAACGTCAAGCAGCTGCAGGTTTTTGCCTGTTGAGATCAGGAAATAATTGAGTGTTAAATTCACTTTAGTTCATTTATAGGTGCATCACTCTGTGACTTGGAAAAGACTTTCTACTGATTTCTCACAGGGAATTTGAGCTTTGCCTAGGACAGGAATGTGGAAGTGCGTCTGTCGGTGGGCGATATTGGTATAAATAAATATAATGATTTTTTTATTTTGGTTTAATTTCATTGTTTTGATCACGTTTCATATACATTTCACGATACATTTCAACGATCAAAAAGTTTTTTACCACAAAATGTTCGTGAAATCAATGAAAATACGCAAAATGAAATAAAATGCACATTATTGACATAAATTCTACAAACTTAACATTTCCTTCCCATGAAAACGTTTACTGTGTCCCAGTGAGTGACAGATGTTCAAGTTTTGTGAAGATTTGCTTTTATCCGAGAGATAAGTGTGTTCTTGTTTTCATGGAGTTTCCCCGCTGCCGCTCTTTCACATGCTCCAGTCTCTAAGCAGAATCGATCCTCACTAAACTGATCGAGTGGTTTCCACCTTTCGCTGCAGCAATACAACACAGATGACTTCTGCCCGTAATAATACGACGGCAGAAAATATTAGCACGTTTTTGTGTTTGATTACTAATGTCTGGCAAAGCATCAATCAAGACCTGCATAGTAATAATTTCGCTTTGCTGTAGCATAAAATTTTTTTTAAAAAATTCAAGGCTCAATTGAAACATAAACACTGGCACAACATATGGTCCGGACTTTAATACGTTATATCGCCCACCTCTACTTAATACTGATTTTCTAATTCACTGGATCCGTAACGGATAGTTTCTCGTAAGCTCATATGGCAACATCTGCGTTCTCAGATGGTTCAACAGTTAGCCACGATCCAGCCAAATGCGTCCCCAAATGGTTTAACCGTTACCGAACCCAATGTGCTATCAACATTCTTGCTTTAGAAACCTGTAACCACGTTGGATCCCACACTGGTATTAACTCCTCTACTGTTCTCCAGTCTTTCCAGCAGGACGAACAGCCTGACCACAGCCCGATCCAAGAGGCTGCTGGGACCATAGTCAGCACGCTGTCCAAACGCCACAACAGCACCGTCATGCTCGCCGTCATCGAGGTCAAAGTGGACATACCGGTGTCCCAGCCAATGGGTGAGTCGAGTCGAGTCGAGCCGGGCCAACTGGCCTCAAGGCTGAAGCCGGCCTTCACCGCCGTCAATTAGTGCAGCCTAAATGTCTTTGTGATTCACAGAAGGAAGGGGTTTTACACGCTCCGCATCCTGCTGTCGTAGGCAGGGGGTCATAAACCTGTGTGACCGGCATTCACTAAGATAAAAGTCACGTCTATTGTTAGGTGCATAGAAGCATCAAAGCCGTTTAAAACTGACCAATGTGCCAAAGAGGCATCCGGAGATCTACTCGTTTTGATCAATGTGGGCTACAACAGTAATTTTAAGTTGAGGTTGAGTCTCCAACTTTTACTGCTCTATATTGAAGAAATCGTGGTAGCTGTGTTTAGACTCCTACGACCTCTACATTTGACTAAATGCGTTATATATCAACAAATTTGAGTCGAGTTGTTTCCACCTTTGGCTGCAGCTAAAGAGCATCACGACACGCAACTTCCGCTGTTTCTTAATAAGTCTACAGCTGCATTATTAGCATGTTTCAATGTCTGATTACTTGTGTATGGCAAAACGTCAAAAAAGAGCGGCACATAATAATCAATTCAAAGCAAATAACTTTATTGTCAAATTACTTTAGTTACTACTGTTTTTTTTAAAGGGCCCAGCAAAAGAGCATCACGACATGCGACTTCCGCTTGTAATAAAACTACAACAGGAAATATTAGCATCTTTCATTTAGCTAGTACTGTTTTTTTTTTTTAAATGCCTTTTCGAAAACTACATTTGGCTTTATTGTTATTGGTTCCCAAATTCTCTCTTTTTTTTTTTTTTTTTGAGTGATTTTTTTTTACATATCAACATGTGTTTCCAACTCTCCAGCGAAAGCGACGTTTTGCTGTTCATAAATTAAATCACCCAAAAATTGATATTTCAATGTTTTTTAGCCACAAATCATCTTCTGGAGTAAAAATACTTCTGTGGAAGTAAAAGTATCAGCTCAACCTTTTCACTCAAGTAAAACTACTTGAAGTAACAAAGTAATACAAGGAAAAGGAATGGGCTTTTATGAAAAGCAATTAAATATTAAAATGTTGTTTATAATTATATTGAAATTAATGATTTTTTTTATTACACCATTTAAAAAAATTTCAACTTTATTAGGCTTCAATGGTGTAAAATTAACACCATTCTCTTCTGTAATAAAATGTACTTTAAGACTATAGTTTTGTTACAAGTTAACAGACGATTCTTTTAAAAAACTGTATGTATTAATGTCCCAATAATTAATTTTTAGATCGATGACAACACTGAAATAACTAACCGTAATGAAATGGGAGTAACGCGGCTAGTTTTTAAAATATAAGGAGTAGAAAGTACAAATAATTGCTAAGTAAGCCAAAATTCTACTCTGGTATAGAATGAAGTGTTATTGCTTAGTTACTTGACACTTCTGACGATAAACCTATCAATTTTAACGGTTGTTACACTAATTTTCCAAGGTGCAATACAAATATTTGCATTAAAAAAAAAGCAAGAAGTAAAAAGTAGGCGGGAGAAAGATTATTAAAGTATAATTTTGTTTTATTCATTTTGTTGTTACACTCGTTTTCCAACACTCAATATCCAAGGTGCAATACAGAAAGTTGCATTTTTAATAAAGCAAGAAGTAGAAGTAAAAAGTAGGCGGACATGTAGGACTTTGTCTTATTCATGCTTTTCTTAAGTAACAGAGTATCATACTTTGTGACGATAAAGCCATGATTTCCTAAACGTCTGTCTGGTTTCTCCCAGGCTACCTGGTTCCGGTGCTGTGCGTGGTGCTGTGCGTGCTCTGGGTGTTCTGCGTCATCGTCTGCGTGTGGTGGACCCGGAAGCGGCGAAAAGAGCGGGAAAGGAGGGAGGGCGTGGCAGTGGAGGAGAACGTCAACAACCAATGGGAGCCTCTGCGGCCCGTGGCGCGGCCCCAGCACAAAGACAACCGGGACGCGCAGTTGGAGCGCACCAAGCTCATGGCTTCCCCGGACCAGGTCTGCGGGGAGGAAGAGGAGGAGCTAGAGGAGGAGGAGCTTGAGTGGTGCGGGACGGAAGGAGGGAAGCGTCCCATCCAAAAGTACTCCAAGACAAACAAGGAGCTGATCTGCACCACCCTCTCCAGCCGGGGCGGGTGCAGCAGCCCCTCCCTCAAAGCTTCCTATTGGACAGGCTTCAGTCCGAAAGACAACAACTGTAAAAATGTCAATACTGCCCCTAGTGGCCAGGAGCACAAAGAACATTGCGTATGAGCTTCTGGATGGAGCCGCTGGAGATCGTGGCCACACCCCCCCCCCAAAAAAAAGACAAAAAGACTGTTGTTTTGTTTGTTTTCACTCCGTTTGTAATTTTTTATTTCGACTTTGGAAGCTCTATGGTTAAGTGATGAATGTCTCTCTTTTTTTTTTTTTCCATGACGTTTTGTTTTGGGTTTTTTTTTTTTCGTGTACAGAGGATTGCAAATTCTATTTCTTTATATAGAGGCGGAAGGACGCCTCCCTTTGTTTTGGATGGACACTGCTGGAGTCGAAGCAGGACTATGGAACACAAGATTAACCATATAAAGACTTTTACGTTGTTGTTGTTGTTGTTTACAAATGGCTGTGCTTTTGGTTTTGTCGCGAATGGCCCGGTCTCGGGGGTCCGTCACTGGCTTCAGGAATTCCTGCTGGTTCTTGGTTCTGTTCAAGCGTTCATCTGTTCTCCTTCCACGCCTGCCTTATCCAGCTCATGGTCCATGAGGAGGTCTTCAGTGCCTACAGAGTGGCCTTGTTTTGTTTCTGTCGTCTTGGCTGAATGCTCTTTAAAAGCGGATTGCAGTATTTAGTGTGGGTCGTAAGTGCCTTCAGACAAGCCCCTGGGTTTCACGTCAAGGGTTGAAGAGGCTGGTCTCCACAGCAGCCCTCATCCTCCCGTAACACCGTCAAGGTATTGGTTCAAACAAAGAGAAGAATGTGTAAATATGTATATATGATAAAGGAGTCGCTGTGTATATTTGAATTTAGTAACTTAAGTCACTTTTTTATTATTATTATTATTATTATTATTATTATTGTTATTATTATTATTATTGAAATTATGTTTGTTACCGTTGATGTCTTTTTTTTTTTTTTGCTCTTTTTTTTTTTTTTTTTTTTTACACCATTCCTTTTATTTATGCCAGTTGAAATGGCAGTTTGTAAAATGTATACAGCGTCCCACAGTCAAAACAGAAATATAATCGAAAACGATCCTATTGTTGTTGCTTTTTGTTTGCACTTCATCTTTTCGCAAGACACTAATGGTCGTTTGTGTGTGTGCATTTTGAAACTTAAAAAAAATTGTTGCAATACACTTTCTCTAAGTTCATTTTCTATGTGTATATACAGTATATTATTTATATTTACTTATATTCAGACTTATACTCGTTTACCTATTTTTTCTATATATATATATGTATATACAGTATGTGTGTATGTATATGCATGTTTATATATTTATATATACTGTATACACATACAGTGTGTATCTGTATACATACAGTACATGTATGTGTGTGTGTATAAATTCTCACACACACACACACACACACACACACCTGTTAAAAGGTGTCAAATGTTTAACACATAAGAAGAAGAGAGTAACGTGACACATTTAAAAAAAAAAAAAAAAAAATAGAATTTTTTCTGACACTTTAGTTTAAATAAATTATTTTCCAGCTGGCAACTTCAGAACTTCTATCAATTTTATAAAATGCTTTTCTGAAGAGCTGGAGCCAATCCCGTCAACTGTGGACCTGGAGGCGTGGCCAACCCATCACAGAGCAGGACACACATTCACTCTCACTCACACCCTTGGACACATTTTCCAGTCTCCAATTCTTCTGTGGGAGGAACCTGGAGACCCAGAAGAAACCCACACACAGTGGAATGCATCCACCAGGCCCCAACTTTAGAATTTATTTCTGCCTTTCACACAAACCTAATGCCTGAAAAGTTCTGCTCATTTAGGTTAAATTGCTCATTTATTTAAAACAAAATGATACAATGCTGAAGGTTTCCACTCTTTTCGACAGTTTGGAGCCTGAACTCTTTTCCGAGCCTGTCTGAAGCTGTCGGAAGTCTCTCCTCGTGGATTCTATTACAAGTAAATAAAGAAATAAATCCTCCCGTTGCAAGAGTTGAGACGACTGCCAATCGATACAGTCGTCCTGCTTCCAGTTGTGGGACGACCAATGGGAAGGCAGCGCCGGCTCTCCTGACAGACGTGTGGCCAATGGAGGGAAGTTCTGCGGCTTGAATGATCCACGGGTGAATGTTTTATGAGGACACGCGTGATGATGCGGTGAATCTACCTTGTGGTTTTGTCTGGTGAGTAACCGGCTCTAATGGGATGAGGAACTGAACACTCTGGTGTAGGGTTTACGTGTTTGTGATGGTGATGATGAAAACGTGGCACTTTGGGTGATAAGGACCAAACTTTGGTGCATTTATTGTCTGGATTATGAAAATCTCTGGGCCTTTGGTTAGAGAAGGCTCATACTAGCAGGTAAACTACATAAGAACGGTATAATTGTGTTTGTTCTGGGTAGAAGTTCTACACCTGCTTCTACAAAGGAAAGAAACACGGAAAAATACATTTTTATTGACAAATTTTATTTTTACAATATGTCAATTTTCTAACAATTTTTAGTCTCCTAAAAAATATCATAAATACAATTTTTATAAAAATGTTTATCATTACGTACTATATAATCTAGTAAATGTCTTACAACGATTCCGGCGAGTGTAAATGTGTGTGTGTGTGTGTCCTTTTCATGTTCTTATTTTGGTTGCATGAATTTCCTCTGGATTTCCGGTTTTGTTCCTCAGTCCGAAAACTAGTGTTTTAAAAAATAGAAGTCTGGATCATAGGGGAATAGAAGTCTGAGTGTGTGAGTGTGTGTGTGTGTGTGTGTGTGTGTGTGTGTGTGTGTGTGTGTGTGTGCGCGCGCCCTGCTCTGATTGGCCACAAATACAAGGCCTGTCTCCGACCCGGGACACTTCGGCTTAAGGCTGCCCACTGCTCCGGGTTTGTGTGTGTCACTTCACTGTGAGTAATAGCAAATAATAATTGAGTGATGTGGAGATGAGTGAGGTCCAAGAAAGTCCAAATGAAGTTCCTTGCTTGAGTAGAGCTTCTGTATAACCAGCTCAGCGGTCTGTGATAATGGTCTCCAATCCATTCATCTTATTTTTTTTTAATTATCAGCCACATTTGGGGGAACGAATGTGAGTAATTTGTGCAACAGGCCGGTTCCTTTGGCCCTTTTTACACCATTTGTGACCCGCGGTGGATCTGGCTCTGATCCCATCAGGGCTCAACAAACAATGGCACGTGATTTGGCTCCAAGCCACTTGTGGCAATTGACCAAATGGCTGGAAAGCGAGAACATCTCCACTATAATGCTATTAGTTATTCTCTTCTGCCACTCAAAATATGTACCTAGCAATGGTTTTCTCATGAACCTTTACTCATTTCAATGCAGATGGATGGATGGATGGATAGATTGATTGATTTGATGGATTGACATGAATGGATAGATAGATAGATAGATAGATAGATAGATAGATAGATAGATAGATAGATAGATAGATAGATAGATAGATAGATAGATAGATAGATAGATAGATAGATAGATAGATAGATAGATAGATAGATAGATAGATAGATAGATAGATAGATAGATAGATAGATGGTTTGATTTATGGATAAATAACTACAGTATATGAACAGGTAGATGGATGGATAGATAGATAGATGGAAAAATAACTATATGAACAGGTAGATAAATAGATTATCTATCTATTATACATATCCATGGATGAATGTATGTATGGCCGGCCATGGGTTCGACTCCCATTGAAAACTAGTAGTCAATTGTTTAATAAACAAAATGATATTCCAATACTTTAACGCTCTTGTAAATTGTTGGCGTGTTTGTGTATGTGTGTTTTGTTGAGAGCTGGCTTTTTACAAAAGATTATGAGTCCCGCACTACAAATTGCAACGCCTCTCCGTTTATATGAGATGGAGCAGATGAACTCGACCCAGGGGCCTTTAATTCAAGCAGTGGCTTGGATTATGTGAGTAAGCGAGTCTCTTGGGGAAGACTTTGGCAGCGCGAGAAAGGTCACGAGCCTCATGCAAGCATCACCCCCTCCATACAAGATCAAGAGTTCCTCCCCGAGCTGGAACTGTCATCCAATGTCTATGTTCAGATCCATCTTGCTGACTGGTGGAGATCAGGATGGTGGTAGATTTAAGGGGCATTTTCAGATCCAGACCTCAACTTTATAAATATATGAAGAATAACTGGATGCTCTTTACCAAAGAACTCATTAGGTTGCCACGCTACCATTGGGTTTGCCTTGGTTCCATCCGTCCATCTTTTTTTTTTCATTTCTGGGTTACATGGAGCTGGAGCCAATCACAGCAAATTTTGGTCTCCAGACTCTTCAGACTTGATTTGTCATCAGCCAATCACAGACTGGACCACACAGACAAACACATTCACACTCACATTTATTGGCAAATTTCCAGACTCAAATTTTTTGCCAATTGAGTTTTGAATGCGCCTTGATTCTTGAATGAGTCTTTGTGCCACTCACGTTTTGATCTCCTTTTTTCCTCCAAATCTGTTCTTTCCTTAATTCATTATTTCTTTAGATTTTACTCAAAATCCTGTGTTTTTTTTTCAACAGCAACAGTACATTTTAAAATCTTTTCCTTTTATTTTATAAAAAAAAAAGACAGATTTTGATCTAGGTGATTTCTAGGTCTTGTGTGCGTCCATTACAAATTCCTCTGTTTTTCCCCGACTTGAAAAAAAAAACGTCTTGATTGCTTAAAATGTACAAAAATACCTACACAAAAAAAAGTATAAGTAAAAAATGAGAACAAACATTTCTGAAGGATTTTCTTAAAAAGTATGACTGAACAAAGTTGTCACCAGCTTCTTATTCATTGGTTGTGAAAGGTAACCATGGCAACAGTAATCCGCTCGTCTCCATTGGTTAATGCCTTAAAAAACTCTTCAGTTACTACGGACCATTTATTCTACTGTACATCTATGTGTGTAAAGTTTAAAGTTGGACATGAGTGATAAATTCATCTTTTTTTTTTTATTGTCTACTCAGATCAAAACGCAATTCGGGGGATTTAAACAGTGAGACTAACACAGTTCACAACCTGGACACTTTTCTCTGTTGTGTTGTTTCTGCCGAATGTAATTCAATGAGCAGGATGATAGAAGCATTTTGAAACATCACATTCCAGTGTTGGTTCGGGCTTGTCTCGAGCGTTTCCAGCTTTTGTGTATCGCTGCCTTCAAAAGAAGGATTCTTATTTTAACAATTCCGTAAAGTTGACACAGCTTTCAAAACGTCAACGTAAAAAACTAACACCTGGAGTGTGAAAGAAAATAATCGAACGTGGAGTTTGTAGAGCGAATCCCATTTTCCTTCTCCAGGCTTCACACCTCGTTCCTGTCGTTTAAAGTGGGCAGAAGAGTTGGTCACATGCCATAGAGAGGTTGGGTTCTGATGTCCTGCCAGATCAAAAACATCTGCCTACAAAAGCTTAGGGAGTGGTAGAGCTCATCGGGCTTGAAAAGAACCGTAGATCCCAGAATTACTCCAGCCAATATGCTCCTCTCATCACAAGCTTAAACAGGAAATGGCCACTAATTTGTCATGTGCATTACTAGACGCACTTGCAATGGGTTATAATGTAATTTAGGCATTTGGCTTTAAGTAGAGGAGGAACGTTGGAGGTGGTGCTCCACAAGGTCAGGCATGAACATGAAGAACATGGGCATGGCAAGTTTGGGGTTGGCATCTCATTGTGTGCGACACATTGCCGACTTGTTTTGATCTTCACCCGGAGGCTCTCAAACTGTGTCGGCAGCGCCCCACTTTACACCTAAAGAATCATCTGGCAGATCAAACCTCCTGGAAAAAAACAAAACCAGTGTATTTATGCGAATATAAGCACCCCCCCCTGGTTTTTAAAATCCAAATAGAAATAGAAATTCCTAAAATTTCAGGCTTCTAATTTCTAATTTAAGTAAAATTTCTCTTAATATACTTCATTTTCTTTATTTGACAAGCCTAACTTGTGACTCGTGTCACTTTGATGTCGCTTTACTTGAATAATACATACTAAACATCTATTCTATCCTTTTCCACGGCTTTGTCCCATGAGCCTTTGCACACATGACAGAGATTGCGCAGCCATTTTTAGCAGCTTTTTATCCGAGGTATTTTTCAGGAGTTTTTTTTTCCCTGTGCAGCAGACAAAGGGTTTTGATTTACTCCCTGGATTTACTACTCATTGCCTGTGTTCTTTGTTTTTGACTGTTCTCTTTTTTTCCCGACGCTTTCGCCTGCTTATGGCCTTATGGACATATGTTTGTAGCCGCTAGTCGTTAGCGCTGAACTAGCGCCTGCTTTTTGGTTTGTCGTTTTCGTCTGTTGCAATATTAATTAAATCAATCAAATCAATTAAATTAAATTTGTTTTTAGTTTATTTTAATTTCTTCCAGTGTTGTTTAGCCACTGCTAAGTGTTGTTTTGTGGCTAATGTTTCTTTATTTCCGCTATTGGGCCAACATTTTGAAAAGTTTGCATGTCCGCCCTCGGAACCATTATTTAAAGGATGATGATGATGACAAAGAGTACAGACAACTGACACAGGACTTCGTGAACTGGTGCCAGCGGAACTACCTCCAAATTAATGCAGAGAAAACAAAGGAGCTGGTGGTTGACTTCCGTAGGCACACTCACTCTGCATGGGTACCGGTGAACATCCAAGGAAGGAATATTGAGAGGGTGGATTCCTACAAATACTT
>MU204172.1:111010-156587 GCA_017309775.1 Paedocypris sp. Pulau Singkep | reverse complement strand
AAAAGCCCCCCCCCCCCCCCGGTTTTTAAAATCCAAATAGAGATAGAAATTCCTAAAATTTCAGGCTAATTTAAGTAAAATTTCTCTTAATATACTTCATTTTCTTTATTTGACAAGCCTAACTTGTAACTTCGATGTCACTTTGCTTGAATAATACGTAATAAAAATCTATTCTACCCTTTTCCACGGCTTTGTCCCATGAGCCTTTGCACACATGACAGAGATTGCGCAGCCATTTTTAGCCGCTTTTTATCCGAGGTATTTTTCAGGAGTGTTGTTTTTCCCTGACAAAGCGTTTTGATTTGCTTCCTCGTTGCCTGTGTTCTTTGTTTTTTTTTTTTTTTTTGACTGTTCTCTTCGCCTTATGGACATATGTTTGTAGCCATTAGCCGTTAGTGCTGAACTAGCGCCTGCTATTTGGTTTGTCGGCGTCGTCTGTTGCAATATTAATGATTGTTTTTAGTTTATTTTAATTTCTTCCAGTGTTGTTTAGCCACTGCTAAGTGTCACTTTGTGACTAATGTTTCTTTATTTCCGCTATTGGGCCATTATTTTGAAAAGTTTGCATGTCCGCCCTCGGAACCATTATTTAAAGAAAGAAAAGAAGACACAATGCAGAACCGCACCGTTGCATTAGGACGACATGTTCCATTTATTTGTGATTGGTCCTGATTTGAAATATGGAAAAAAGGGGGCGTATATTTACGGACATATTTGAAATCAGCAAATCTAAGTGTAAAATTAAGGAAAAAAAAGAGGTGTTTATATTCATGAAAACAGTAATATTTAAATTCACCTCAGACTAGTAAATCATTTCACTACTACACATAATCTAATGAATGTAATTTAAGGAGCATGTGAGTTGGATGGCAATCTTCTTTTTTAATCTATCTTGATTTAGAGTTTCCCAAATCTGTTTCTCCAATTTATGCTGGAATATATTGTATCCATTATCAGTTCTCAAATGCGCAAGTGTGGGTGAATGATAATGCAAAAATGTGTAGTTTGGGATGCAGTGGAGTTGGTTGTGGCTTATCACGCCATGAAAAAGTGTTTCTGGGTCATTGTCTTTTTTTTCGTGACCAGATAAGAGTGGCATATCGGTTGCTATCCGCTGTTTGCAGCAATAGCCAAAGTGATGGAATGATCCTGTGGAACTGGAAGAGGCGGCAACCACAAAGGTCGACTGCCTTCCTTCCTCCGTCTGGCCAGTCTGTCTCGTCTGGTGGCCACACTCGGAAGAGGAGCTGATATCTCGCTCTCTCTTGACAAGGTGTCTGATTTGATACCTTAAGCTCTCGACTAATCACAGACACGCTAATGTCTCTAGCAAAGAGTGTGTGTCCAGCAGACAACTTTCAATAAATAAAAAAAAGAGCATAAAACAGCAAAGTTTAATAGAGTATGGTACAGATTTCTGTTTATTTACTTGTTTATTCATTTATTAAAATTGATTTAGACCTAAATTAATTCATTAAAATAAACTATGTGTAGAATTGCATGCAATCATGTGCTAACTCAGTATGAAGCTCAATTATTATTGCTGAATAATAACAGAAAGTATAACTTCGATATACGTATGGTGCAATTCTTAGTAACCTACTGTAAGCTTCACGTTTCACGAAAGAGAAGAGGACTATTACGAGGCAAATTAAACCTAAAAACGTTTATGGGTATCAGTGCAGGTATTAAAGGAAGATTAAGATTCATGTGTTAAAGTTGAGAATAAAAGGTAAGACTGGGTAAGTTGTACAGTACTTCTTTCTACTCCCTTTCAAGCATGTATTATAGGAAACAACGAGATGATAGTAGTATTATTATGTTGTTACAATTTATGTATACATTTTTGAAAAGATAAATAAAAAATAAGCTTAAAATTAAGACTAGCTAAGCACAATAAATTCCAAAGTCAATATTCAATTTCTATTCTATCCTTTTTAGTTTTTCTATTCTTTTCTGTTCTTTTTTCTGCATGGATGAATATTGATATCAAAACCTGCATCATTGAGGCTAATTGAGTAAATTATTGTTACGCAGTTTTCTCTTTTTGCATTTTTTGAGTTCACCACACACATTTTTGCACCTTAGATTTTTTTTTTTTATAGAATAAAAGCCCTTTTTACTGTAATTGTGTTTTTTCCCCCGAAATCCTGGGAATCATAACTTTTGTGTGTGTGTGTGTGTGTGTGTGTGTACAGACATCTAGGTCTAGATTGTATGCTAAAGTGGGGACCTACGCAGATTGTGGGGACATTTGGCTGGATCCTTTGAAGGTCCGTTTGAGAGTGAAGATGGGACTTTAGGGCTGGAGTATTGGGTAAAGTTAGAGTGTGTGTGTAGGAGGTCAGGGGACATATTGTTTTGTGTGTATGTCCCCACTATGATAAATGCAAGTGTGTGTGTGTGTGTGTGTGTGTGTGTGTGTGTGTTATCTAGCAAATGCATTTTAAAATAACAATCAGCAACAGGCCAGTAAGAGAGCGTTTGTTTAGAGACTAAAAAAACATCGTCCAACAACACAGCTGCTGCCGCCGCCGAGAATTTAGCATATGACAGTAAAGACATGTCAAATAGAGATTACATTTCACCGTGTGGTTTGTTCTGCTTTAAGTATCATCTGAAGTGAAGCCATGTGCTAAAGATCAAGATCATCATTTCATCACCAGCGTTTCGTTCATTCTCAAGTCATTTGTTTATGTATCATAAGGAGCTACAGTTTCATCTTCCAATACAAAGACAGTATCATCTAAAGTATAATAAATGAACACATCCAGTGAGGTTACACACACAAACCAGGAGCAGTAGGCAGCTTTAAGCCGTGGCACCAGGGGGGCATGTGTGGGTCATTGTTTTGCCCAAGAACAATTAGTTGGGATATAAAAACGTAATTACTGTATTTGTAATTTCAGAACTTTGGAGTGATTAGATTTTTATTTTTCCTGTGCACATGGTTCTGATCTCTAAAAAGAAACGGTATGAGAATTGGATTCTACAGCCCATAGGCGTGAGTGTGAATGTGTATGTGTGTGTCCTGTCCAATGAATGGTTGGCCAACAGAATCAGAGTGTGTATTCCGTCTCAGGCCCAGAGTTCCTGGAGTTGGCTGAAGCTCCTCATGACCCAGAAATGGCAAATTGGTTCAGAAAATGAATGAATGAATTGATTAGGTGCTCATGAATTAATTCATTCTTCAGTGTGTTTTTATATATTATGCTCTGGCTTGCAGGTTTAGTTGGCTTGAAAAGTTCGTATCAATAATTTCCAATAGTTTGATAAACATGCAAAGCCAACGTGCAGTACTACACATACACACAAGTAAAAAAAAGCACAATTGTTAAAAAGCAAGGAAATGTCCTTCAAAGACAAATCTCAACTGAGTACAAAACGAGGAATTTAATTGTTTGCTTCGGGTTTCTCACCAAACACTGTACATTGAATGGATTTTCTCTGGCCTTTGATGCTTAACCGACACATGGCTATTTTTACATCAACACTTGTTCTCGGCAAACCAGAGATATTGTTTTCACTATGCACATACAAACACATGAACGTTACTTGGCCAGGAATGGCGGGCAGCTTATCGACAGGAAGTCACAGTTCCTCCGATGGAAAAATCTTTGTTTGACTTTTACAATACGCATTAAGAGGCTTTCTGTAATCAGCTTTCAGAACTAAGGAGCTGTGAGGCGAAAAGGGAAGTCTGAAAAGACCTTTAAACAGAATAAATCACAAACAGTGGACATGGAACAAACAATCGTCTGACTGCTGAGTGAATTATTAGTGTTTCAGCCTTAAACAGACGTTACATTACTTGATATGGTCCAGATAAGTTATAGTTCCATCTACAAGGCACATAGAGTTCTAAAGAGACGAAGTTCAATCAGCCTCTAGAAACACCATCACACAAAGGCTTCTGAGAACTCACAAAGAAATTTCCTCGCCAAATTTCCAACACTGAAAATCCTTACAAACCATCTATGACTGAAAAGTACTTTCTTTTTCACTAGAAAGTACCAGATTAAGTACACGTCTTAACCTGAGAGGTCAGACTCTTGCAGGAGATGTCCGAAGAAGTGTGATCAGATTCTCACCAGAGGTCTGGAAGTGTGGGAGAGGGACAAGACTCTCGCAAAAGAGATCCCAAATGTGTTCAAGAGGGATCAGAAATATGCAAGAGATCAGACAGTCGCCAGAGGTCCGAAAGTGTGGTAAAGGAACACGACACTGATGAGTAGGGTCAGAAAGTGTGCAAGAGACAAGAAATATTCAAGAGAAACCAGACGCTCACCAGAGGTCCTAACGTGTGGCAGACTCTCGTGAAAGATGACGAAAGGATCTGAATGATGCAAGAAAGTGACAAGACACTCGTGAGCAAGGTCTGAAAGCGTGCAAGAGAGATCTAAAATACGTACGAGGGATCAGACATTCACAAGAGAAGTCCGGAAGCAGTGACTAGAAAATATCAAAATAGGTGCCAGAAAGAATCAGAAATATGCAAGAGAGATCAGATGATTGCCAGAGGTCTGCAAGTGTGGGAGAGCAACAATACACTCTTGTCAGAATGCGTACAAGAGAAATCAGACGTACATGCGAGAGATCAGACGCTCAGTAGAGATGATCGGAAGCACGCAAAATACGAGTGAGAGACCAGAAGTCCACAAGAGAGACCAGTTGCTTGCTAAAGAAGTCTGGATTAGCAATTACGTTGCTTACGTTAATAAAAATTTCGTCAAATGTTTCATCTTTGTTCTCCACCATCATCGTACCACACACGTTTTAATTTGCATATGTGAGCACTAAGCTACGGTATAATTTTATTTTTTTTTTTTTTACCATTAGCTATTACATTGTGTTTTATCATTAGACTCACAGCTCAATCAAACAGTCTTGTCAGAACATTAATCTGGTGCAGAGATCTTTTATGACAGCTTAAGCTCGGTATCACATTTCCCTATCAGTAGTTGCGAGGACTTCAACTGTGTAATTACTTTCACTCGCATGCAACTAAAACGTCACACTCAACCCCTCAAGTATTTTCTCCACGCACGTCCTTTGCCTGTCTTGATGTAATTAGGTGAGTCAGAACAAGAGGAAGGTTTTACTGGCATGATGAACAGAAGTTAGGGAGTTTTGACAGTTTTGTTGTCTACTAGACTGACAGGATTACGCTTTCAAATTCAGCAGGTCAGCTGCTTCCACTTAAGCGATGAGGAAACATCTTATTAAAGGTTGTATGCAATGGAATCCTTTGTGAAGAATGTGGGCAATCTGAAATGGATTACTTTGACTAGATGCTAGAGTTGAACACAAACAAAAGTTGTATACCCTTGTTTTACGCTCAATGAGAACAAATTCAAACAATTAAATCTAATTTGGAGACTTTAGCTGAAGCTTTTGTTGTGCAGTCAAAATTATAACCTTGACTCGATGCTAACGCTAATAGCTTTAGCTTCATGCTACTACACAAAAGTACACACGTTTTCTTATTGAACTTGATTAGTTTGACTGGAGAGTTTAAAGCTTCATGCCAGCAGTCAAAAGCCTACCACATTTTCGTATTGGTGTTACATATCTTCTGACCAAAATTTAAACAAAAATACTAGTTTGAGAGTTTACTGTTTTATTGACTTTTGAGTTTAGCTTTTAACCAAGGCACGTGTGGCATAATTAGTACTGCTGTTGCCTCACAAGAAGGTCTTGCTTTCGACCCAACAGTTGAAATGTTCTCCTTGTGTTTAGATGTTTTGTTAGTGTGGTTTTTCCCACAATCCAAAATCATGAAGACTCATTGAGAATTGGCATCTCAAAATGGCCAGAATTGGGATGTGGAAAATGAAACGCCATGTCTCCATTGGTTTTCCACCAATCCAGGAACTCTATACTGTCTTCAGCCCTAAAGATGCTGACTGCAACCAGCTCCATGTGAAGGACATGGATGGATTGAACGACTAACCAATGTACTGATGCATAATGCAAAATAATTAACCAACATGGTTACAGTCAATGAAAGGTATTACATGTCTGTTTCTGAACAATCAATCTGGCTTGTTTCTCTTGACACTGCAGTGGGAAAAAATAATTATAGCATTTTGACCTTTTTATTGCTCGATTACAATTTTTTAAAGCTTATTTTCCATCTGACCTTCTGTGAACCCATTGTAGTGTCTTTCACAGAGGTGACTGAGCTGTTCTTCTTCCCATCACAGCTCCTCCCTGATCTCTGCAGTTAAACCGAAGATGCGACCTGGCTCCGTTTGGATCACGGTGTGTTATCTGATACATCTGAAACATCCTCTGCCTCTTGAGGTGAAGTCTTAAATATGCCACCATAAAGAGGAGCAAGACAAGTCTTTGCCCTTTCAACGACACAAAAGTGCGAGTGTCAACATTGGGATTTGTGTGGACAGAACTGATATGAAAAGCCGAGAGTAGGAGACAATGAGAGTTGTTGATGTGGAGAGCCCCACTCAAAGCCCCTGAAATAGATTTATCTTCGCTTCGATCAATAGCACCTAAGGACACAAATAGAGTTCAACCAGTTCAAACTCAACCAGCTTCCATCGTGTTGGGTTTTACATAAAAAATACACGTCCAAGTCTGTAAGACACACACACAATTCATGAAACATAAAATCAAATCTTAAAATAAAAAAAATTGATTCTAACCACAGCTTGTGAGGCTTAATGTCATGGTTTCTTTTATTGTCTTTGTTCTGTAGTGGAAGGACAGAGATTCCGAGGAACCTGACAATTTCACCAGGAAGGAGATGATGTCGCTCGGAGGAGTGTTGATGCCACCAGGATGGAATGACGTTGCTCGGAGGACTTCCTTCGCTCTTGCCCCTTGGCTTCCTGGAGCGTCCAGCTGGATCACCGTCTCTATGATGTCTTCTCCTGGTCTTTTCTAAAGATCCAGTGCCTTGGCTTCGTTGAGGGAAGGAGCTGCCTCACTTCCGCTCTACAGGAGGAAGACAGAACCATCTTCACCAATGACTTTGTAATGTTATAATACCAGAGGAGGCTGGCACCAGTGGGTTGGGTTCTCCCTAGTTTTATTTCCAGTCACCCCGCCAGAAAGGTTTTGATTTCCTAGCCACTGTCGCTATTGCAGCTTGCTCAACTGGTCATGAACACCGGTGAACAAGGGATACATTTGCAAATGACTTTTCATAAACTCCACATAGGTTTTAGATTTTACCTAAACTCCACATAGTGGCTATGAGTTGATAAAAGCGCTATACAAATAAACTTGAACTTGAACATGTCTGCTCATCAGATGATCAGGTGAAAATGGTCCAGAGACACAGTGGAATCCGGGATGAGAGAAGATCGCCACATCTCCGTGAACAGTAGACACATTTTCTTCACAAGCAACTTGAGGTAAGACTCGATGTTAATGTTAAGGTCAACATTCTTGTCGCTAAAAACATTTTGCATTTCACTTTGGAAAAAAAATGTCAACGTTAAGGGCAGGATTTTCTAGAAGAGGCACTTCGTAATGTGGACAATTAGTAACCATGAGCCTTTTATAAGTCGAGGTACCACACACTCATGTGACAAACGTATTTCTTCCAAACTTCCAAAATTTCAAAACCGTTCCAAATAGTTTAAAACCGTATCCAGTTCCATGGGGATTTCTGTAGGCTGACTGCACTTCAGTTGTGTAACGTCGTAAACGGATCTGAAAAATAAGAACGACGAGTTGCGTCAGAGAATGATTTGTTCATTTCGTGTCCACTGTGCAAGTGCATACTAACACTGTACTGACTCTAGATCAGTTCAATCTGTTCCTAAAAGAGCTGGGAAACTGTTGTTCTGATGAAACTGAACATGGATCAGAGTAGCGATACACGGATGACTTGTGACTATTTTTCGTGTTCGCACTCTCTCGGTCTTTGGCCCAGATACGCAGAATTGTGTCCAAGTTAGGCGAACAATGTTAGGGTTGTGTAGAGTTGAAGAATTTGTTACATTAATACAGTGATGTTTGTGCAAACGAAAAAAAGGTGTTTCAAAAATAAACGTACAGATGAAAAGAAAGTGAATGTTGCAGTTAACTTGCTACTAAATTCATCCATTGAGACAAAATAATAAGCAGAGTAAAGTGACGAGGAAAGTCATTTTTAAACAATATTCTGACTTATTTACATCATTTGGTTCATCGTTTAATGTTCTTTGTGAACGTGAAGGCCTGTGATCCCCGAGGTGGATGTTGAAGAATGTTCCATGTTAACGCTCTAAAAATAGCACCTTTTCCCGTCTGGCTGCTTAGAGCCCCCCCTCAACACTTTATCAAGTAACCCGTGAGAAGAAGTTCTGAAGAAGACTGTCGGGTTCTGCAGTCGGCAGCTCGAGCTGGTTGTCCAGATGCCAACTTGTGTAGCCACAGCAGCGGTTTTTAGTTTCAGAAGTTTGGTTTGGACAGTAAGAGGGTCGTTTCAGAGGACATGCTTGCTCGTAGTATCACTTTTGGCATGAATTGGTCATCAGGGTGGTTAAAAAAAAAGTAAAAAAAAAATGTATAGTTAATATAAAATTTTGTAATAATGCCCATTCATCTATTCTCTGTAGAATATTTTCCAAAAATGGGTTTTATGGGTGAGCTGAATCTAATCCCAGCAACAAATCCCTATGATATATACCATATAAAGTTTTTTTTCACTTCCGTTTTGGCAACATGAGCTGTGCTCGTGTCACCAGGTGTGGCTCATTACGATCAGCAGAGCACAGTCATTGTGTTCACCTGCTGCCATTTAGGTGCAAAGTGTTTAAGGACAGACACTTGCTTGTCTCTGTTTGTATTAATTGGTTTGGGTCTGTGCTATATCAACTTATCTTTAGAAACTGCAAATGAGACTATGCTTTTCACTGCTCAACAGCAAGTCTCTGTTCAAAAAGTCAACGCTTTAGATTTATAAGAATTAGATAAACAGACAATACTATATTTACTTGTTACTCTGTGTTTAAAAACAGATATTATAATCTGTATGCTGACATGTTTCATGTTAGAGTGATAAGTATTTATTAAGTTACTTTTTGTTTTCAGCTGACAAAGAGAAGGCAAAACACGCTTTACGTTTTAGTTTTATTATTAATTATATTATTTATTTTTCAAAAAACACAGCTGTTTTTATCAAGAGTGTAGTGTAAAAAATAGGTACTTCAAACTTTCAAGTGATGTATAACACTTATATGCAAGACCAAAATTGACTTTTCTTGTGTGTTTTATCTTGAAAAATGTGCGACTCGACCTCAAGTCAACCTGCAAATTGAACAAAAAGTATACTAAATTATAATTCAGTATTTTAACAAGTGTTTATTTATTTTGAGTTGCGTTATTTTTCATATCACACCTAAATATCCAATATTACAAGCTTTAGTCATTTAATTGCGATTAATCACGATTAATTCGGTCAGGGAGGTGCGATTAATAAGTAAAAAAAAAATGATCATTTAACAACCCTAAGAATATATATATATATAATTCCCCCCTTCCAAACACTTATAATTTTGTTCTTCTTTAGTGCGCCATTAAAATGTACATTTGAATTCAAATTGTAACCCATGAAGTTCATGAAGAAAAAAACATGACATACTGTAGAGAGAATTTTTTAACGTCTAGAACGTTTTGTAAATCTGAAACAGAATCAACTTTAATGGCCACATTTGCAGTATTTATATTTGATCTGACTCTTTCTTTTTGCAGATGAAATAAAAACCACTTATTTTTTACAGTTTATTTGTAGTTTATTTATAATTAATTATACTTTATAATTCTGTTTAATTATTTGTTTAAAAATAAAAATAATGCTACACTTTTTTTTTTATCGTTAACTGTTTCTTTTTAAATAAACGTAAAGTACAGTGTTATAGTGGAACAACACATGTATTAAATTAGTCTTGTTTTCCACGCTACCGCACGAGTCAGTGATGAGTTTAATGGCTGGAGAGTGTGTAAAAGAAAGCGCAGATGAATGTGCAGCCTCAGCACTCAAGCATGATCGGTCCTGCCGGCAGAAATATGCTACAATAAGACTCACCCAAGCGCTCCGACAAGCTTCTCTCATTGACTGATGTGAAGGCCTCGGGTTTCTTGCTCGTTTTGCTCTTGAAGTCGGATATTTTAATCGGACGCTTTAGTGAGATAATGGACGCTTGAGCCAGGATACGACTCCCAACCCCCAGGAGCTCAGCAGAACATTTGATTTCATTTTGTTGCGTGCTTCATCTTGAATATAGCTGTCATTTGTTCAATTGTAGTTCTGTGTGTGTGTGTGTGTGTGTGTGTGTGTGTGTGTTTGTTTCCAAATATGTGTGTCCATTTCTCTGCCTGTCTGTTTCTCTTTCTCTAACTTTCTTTAGCCGGTCTGTCTATCTATCTACATCTATCTGTCCATCCATCCTTCCATCAATCTATCAACCTGTCCGTCTACATGTCCGTCTGTCTTTCTACATTTATCTATCTCTTAATCTGTCTGTCTGTCTATGTATCATCCACCAACCCATTTATCCATCCTTCTATCTGTCTGTCTGTCTTTCTACATCTATCTATCTTTCTGTCTTTCTTCATCCATCTATATATCTATCTATCTATCCATCCACCGATCCATCTAATTCTAATCCAATTCTGCTTTTTGCTCAACCTAATGTATCATATCTTTATTGTCCGTCAGTATGTCTGTCTATTCATGTATTATGGCTGCCCACTGCTCCAGGTTTGTGTGTATTAACGTTTGCTCGCTTTACTATCTGATCATCCCTCCATCCATCTCACCTTGCCTTTAGTCTTCAACACTAAAGCCTTTTCTGAACTCTTTTGCCCCGACCGGTTGTCAGCGAGAACCATTGACACCAGGTCACCGTCTGCACCCTCGCTTCCATCCTGTCTTCCTGTCTGTCTGGCCTAGTCTGATGTTCTTCCTGACTGGATCCCAGTGGCTAATTTCCAGTAATTTTTTGTAATTGCGTGCATGAGAAAACGCGTCTAATAACAAGAAAACAAGCTTTGCCCCCCCTAGTCTCTCTCTTTTTCCTTGATTCACTTTGCTTCTAAGTCCATAATCATGACCTACCCCTAGACGTCCTTTCATGTCTGATTTCCCACGCCTAGCCAGGCCTTCTGCATCGCTACTGCAAGTTTGGACTGTAAACGTGTGTGTGTGGCTTCAAATCAGCCCCCTGTAATTGGCGTTTCAGACATGAAAGGCATTGTGGGATTAGGTGGCTGCATGAACTCCCTCTAGACTGAGATGATTTACTCGATATTAGAGCATTAAAGGTCATGCACATATCTCAAATGATTTTACTTCAGGTTATGTTCGGTGAGGAAAACCGATAAAATCCATTTTCTGCCTTGAGGGTCCGGTTTGCACAGAAGTGTTTACTCACCCACCTGCAATTCCAAAATCCCACCGACTGAACTGATCCTGTTTGTTCTTTTCCATACAATGGGGATTGAGACAAGCTTCAAAGAGACACAAGCTCTGTTGGAGTAGCATGTACACAATCATACTTGTTTACTATAGGCAAGTCTGCTACTATATGTTTACTATATGCATGTCGGCACCACCGTTTCGTGAGAAACTAGCTGAAAACCACGTTCCATGGAAATCTCAGCTTCACTTGAGTCTTGGATTTTTTAAAAGAAAATTTACCAGAAGAAGAATCTAGATTTGACTCTTTTTGGTGATGCTTTTTTTTTGGTTTAGTATGGCAGTACGTTTGGTCAATTTTGATTTGAGTTTGAAAAACAGCATAACAGTTACACCTGGTAATGAGAGTGTTTTTGTGTCTTTCTGTGTTTTACTCCTCCTAGTGTTGTATGTGTTTCCACCTTGTGGTTTCTAGCGTCCAAAATTGAAAAAGAGGTTTTGTCGTTGGATGAAAATACGTACAATTTAATTGATACATTGTGACTGGATCAGATTGAATCAACAATCGGCAGCTCTGATGACAGAGAACACGCCTCATCTTCGCCAAAATAAGAAGAGACATTATATGTCTCATGAAAAAGACAACTTTACTTATTGTTCAGAGCAATTACACACAAGACAAACATACAACCTGTTTTTTATCTTTATTTTGTGAGGTGATGAATGAAGAACACCCAAATCTTGTAGAGCTAAACCGTGAGTTTAATGCTACACAGAGTTGAACTCTGCAGAGTTAAACACTATAGAGTTGAACTCTACGCAGAGCTAAACACTACACAGAGTTGAACACTACATTGAGGTGAACACTATAGGGAGTTGAACACTACACACGCTGTTAATACACATAGTTAAACACCACACAAAGCTGAACACAACACAGAGTGTAACACTACACAGAGTTGAGCACTACACACATTTGAACACTACAAAGAGTTGAACACTACACAGAGTTGCACCCTACACGCCAGTACAATAACCAATAACTACAGTTTCTTACAAATGTTTATTGTTAACAGATAAATGTGCAATTTTCTCTAAAATTAAAAGTAATGCTCAGCGTTTTATTATATGAAAAATCTTGGCATGTTCAGTAATGGAGATCAGACGGTAGAGGTTCTAATGGTGCTTGCTTTTTCGGCAACTCCATCTACAATTGAGTAGCTCAATGTTGATGGGTACAAATTCTTCGTAGTTTTTGGCAAAGCTGCACTTTTCCTTCAACATTTTCTCTATCAATCGGCAGTGGAAACTATAGAGACTGTGTTTACTGACTAGTATTTGGCAGTGATGCGTCAATTCTTGAAAGATTTGTTTAAATGATGCGAGTGTTACACATCAGAGAATAATTTGTTTATATTGTGTTGACTGTGCGTGCGCATCGCACCGTACTGATTCCAGATCAGTCACATCTGTTCCTGAGAGAACTGGAAACTGTAGTTCTGATGAAACATAGATGAAACACAGACTTTACAGCAGTACGAGGACGATGAAAGCTTCTGTCTATCTTTCGCTTTGGTTCTAATAAGTTCTTAAGTCGATTAAGTTCAATAAAGCGAATTTCAGTACAAATAGGTAAAGAATAAAGGCTTGCGTAATAAGATTTGTTTTAGCTGTTTAGGATTTGGTACGTATAAGCGACTGGCCCGATTAGCACGCTGCAAAAAATAAAGAAAAAAATAAAAAATGAAATATTAATGAGCAGACCGAGTTAAAAAAAGCTTAAATCAATGAAAATTATCCGCCAATGGGGTGAGAAAATTTTACTTGCTAAGACAAACTGAAACTTTTTCCTCATATTTCTAAGCTTGTTAATCTATCTTGAATGGAGAGAAAAAAGCAAGATTTATACTTTATTTTCCAGATTTTTTGGCCTGTCAAGAACTGATTGTTTTGCAGTGCGGACTGTATTCGAAACTTTCCAAACAATATGTGTCCGTTTCTCGACTTGTCAACATTTTTGGCGCCTTACATAGCAAACATTGTTTGTGGTTTCCATTTGTGTCAGTGGTTTGGTGCTGATTGGTCATGGTCAGGGTATTCCAGCATCCTCCGGTGACAGCAGCTGTTCCCTCACGCCACCTTTCTGCCAGTCTCGTCACAGCCGGTACCAGCCAGTCTACGCCGTTTTTATGGAGTCGATACACCTATCGCCGCCTGTGTGGAAAGAATGAATGATTAACACCCTCCGTCCCCTTTTGTGTCAGATGCCAACTTCTCAACTAACACTTGATAAAGGGTGTGCGCTGGTTGTCAGGTTGTGGCGCTGGGATCTCCGTGCTCTTGGCAGTGGCATCTATATGGTGACATGCCTGAGTGGTAGAAATGTGGGATATTTCAACACCAGCAAACACTGACTGTCAGGGCTGAGGAGTGTGGAACCCGGGTTTAAAATAAAATGCACACACTATATTTAAAATGCATTCGGCGGAAGTCTCAAATCTGTATGGTTTCGTTGTAAGAAATAGTTTTTTTCTCTCCCCCAGAATTCAATACTCATGTTTGTGCAAATGTGCTCATTGTAAAATGTAGAATGCCTTGAAATTTTACAAAATTAGCCGCATACCAGTCACATGCAGAGGCGTAAAGAGTATCTGAGAACCAATCTTGAGTTAAAGTGCATAAACCTTTCTGTAAAAACCTACTACTTCTGTATCGACTTTTCTCATATCAGGGGTCGCCACAGCGAATCATCCTTTTCCACTGTAAAAATGACAAAAATAAAGTCACCAATTCCAAAATGACTTCAGTTAAGGGTAATTGGTTGTATCCAATTTTAAAAGAACATACGTATTTTAATCAAAAACACATCAAGAAATGTGGAAAACAAGAAACTGTTTTTGAGGGTTTAATTTTTAACATGAAAAGGAAAATTAACACCTCAATGTTAAAAAATGGCAGCACAAAATAGATGCAAAAAGAAAAAAAAGCAAATCTCAGTCAAACTCAAATGTGCAAAAAAGTGCAACTTCTAATTCACATTTACATTTTAATAAACACTTAACAATTTAAATAAATAGCATTCAGTACCGTCAGCACCCTGCAGATGGCAATATCACCTCATCCGCCCAAGAAATATACCACGATAGAAAACGATTCCGACTTGTCAATCACATGGTAACGAGTAATGTCCATTCGAATGTGGACAAATAAATAGTACCGATACTCAAAAATGTAGTCAATTCACACTCACACTTTTGACACACTCACACAGTTGACATATCCCAACTATCAAACTCCCTTCCACCACCCTATTTCTTTCTGACTAAAATAATCTTTAATGTATAATAAAAATACTATTCTAACTTCAGTAGTAAAAAAAAATCTCTGTGTGTTTCTGTGTGTCCTGCTCTGTGATTGGTTTGTAATACATCAAGGGCGTATGCCAAGCTCAGAGTGGCTGTGATTGGCTCGTGCTCCCTGTGACTCCGAAATGGTGAAGCATTCATCAAATACAAGAAAATTGACACGCTCTATTATTTCTAACTTAAGCACAATGTAACACACTAAATAGATGCCACCAGCGCGGTGTCACAATCAGCTCGACTTGCTTCTGTGGCGCTGAAGGAGAGTTAATGAAGGGATCTGGCTCTGTAAAGCAAGAGGGTATCATGTGCCCGCTTCAGTTGCTGAGAAGAATTAATGAGATGGTTCAGCCAAGACGGAGGCCGGAAACTGGACTAAATAAATAACAGGGTAAACAAGAGGCCGAGCCCATAAAAGGTGACGAAACGTATGGGTCAGAAAAGACCGACCCATTGGGGAAATGAGACGAGTGGGATATAATTCCAGCCTAGTCCCAACTAGTTACTAGTCATGGGGTGACCACGTTTCCGAGCCGGACAAGAATAGACGGTTCAATGTAGAGCGTTGGCGATAAATGAGTGTTTGTGTTGGTGGACGTGTAATATCATTTGCTTTCATTTTGCTTTCTTGCCTCCAGCTAGGATTCATTTGTGATCATTGTGAGAGATCACTTGCAAACCTGGTAATTACTTATGATTTACGGACGCTCTGGAGATCCTTCAAAGAAACAAAAGGAAACCCAGAAGACAGACTGTCTCTAAGTCTAATGGCCGTGCCAGTCCAGGCAACACCGGCAGAAATTCTTATGAGGGTGTAGTGGATAAAGCGGAAGATTTTACTGCCCCGCAGCGGCATCATTACAGTCTTTTGATTGTGTGTGTGTGTGTGTGTGTGTGCCATGTGTTTGACAGTGCGCACAGCCATATTGGGTTTCATGAGAGTCAGCTGTGTTCTTCAGCTTGAAACCCGTCAAATCCAGACGACCCCCTGCTGCCCCCTGCTGGCCCTGTGACGTGTACTGACACACGTCACATCTCCTTCTCAACATAAAGTTAACATAACGTCTGTTTCCACAGTAGTGAGTTGGAGAAAGCGCTTACACAAACTTCTCCGGCTCGGAATAATGGCTCCTGCGAGTGCTTGGACTTGCATAGCTTGAGGCTTTTGCTATCAAAGTCAGTCAGAAAAACCTGTCACCGTGCCAAAAGTGGAGGCAGATTCAAGCTCAGGCAACAGACTTGAGGAGGATGAAGGTGAGGAGCCGTGCTTCTCCATGACCAGGCAAAAGGCCACGGTTTAATCATTAGCCGTTCTTCTGTGCAAAAACACAGCAAGAGAGCAAATTAATGGGGTGTCATACATTAAGAGCCTTGTTGGAAGGCCACAATGAGTCCCTTTCTGAGCGTGCGCTATAAATCAGACGCTGATGTCATCCCGTGACAATGCGGGACAATGTGGCAGTGTGAGTGTGTTTTAGGGGACAACTGAGCGAGGTGGTCCCTTCACACCAATGCCCTGGTGGGATGAGCTCGGTTAGAAGAACATTTACAGGTTCTTCAGCATCTTCATTTTATTTTTCTCCACAATACAGCGAATTAAATGGTTTTATTTGAGAATTTTCACGTGATTTTCCCTTTCATTTGTACTCGTTAAGCTTACTTACATTAGTTTAAAGCAACCAGTTATAATTGTTTTTAATTAGATGTTAATGGTTTGTCATTTTTTCTGTGCTTTTTTAGCAAACATTTGGAAGCGACAAAAATGACGACTTATCTCAGAGTATTAAGATTTTTTTTCCAAGTTAAAAACCTTAATTTCAAGGTTAAAACTCAATTGATAGCACTTTTTTAGAATTGAGTTCAGCATATAAAGCTAGATAAAGAAATAAAAGTTGCATTTCTAAGTTTATCAATTGCAATTTTCAGATTAAAGTCTCAATTCCGAGTTTGTATTTCACAATTCTGAGATTAAAAGTTGGTACCTGTATTACAATTCTAAATTGAAATTCTGAGATTAAAAGTAAGAATTTGTAGATTTAAAAAATCAGATATTAACTCCAAATTACTGAGATTAACTCGCAATTTTGAATTTCTAACTTTATATTCTAAATAAAATGCCAGAATTCTAAGACTAAAACGTGGCAAATCAGATTTTAAAACTTGCAATTCAGAGTTTTTTAAATTTCTATCTTGATATTTAAAAAGCTAGTTAAAAAGCCATCCTTCTTAGATTAAAAAGTCACAAATCAGATTTTTTCCTTCCTTACAATCCTGAGGTTTAAAGTCACAATTCGGTGTTTAGATAAAATCTGTTTCTACGATGGATGGGAAACTACAACCTGAAAAATTAGCATATTTGGATTTTCATGATCCAGTGCTAAAAGATTTTGTGTGTTTCGGTATGACATGCACAGACACATAGAGGGTGTTCCACAGTGTCATAAAATGATGTTCTTCTTGTTTTAAAACAAAAGCGTTACGGCTTTCAATTTCCGAATATTTTCCTGAAAGTTCTTGTCGTGTATGATCGGAGCGTTGATGTGTGCTTAATGACGCCTCCCCACCTCCACCGCGAGATGTATGGATCGACGTTCCACATGGCTAATGACTGACCTCCTCATGGTCCAGAGCGCACTCCTTTTTTTTAAGGCCTTACAATGCCTGACATTCATCTGACGTCCCTCCTTTATCCCATCAAAACTGCCATCAAACCCGCATTGTCCTCACCTCTATGCCTGAAATTGCTTGAACAATTTGGGGGTGGGGTTGTTTTCTGACAGGTCTGACGGACTATACACAACCATTTGGATTTGTTTTCGGCAGCAGGACTGATCTTTGGGCTTCACGGGTCTTGCTGCTTTGTATTAGCACGTACGTCGAACTCATCGTACGATTCAGCTTGTCCGATTTCCAATGCCTTGTTTTCAGAACAAGCTCTTTGTTATTGGGATTTGCTCCAGGAGCGAGTTTCCCGATGGTCCAGTGGATCATGTTGGGTTTGCTGATCTCTTTTTCCTGATATTTTTTCCTGTGGGATTATGGTGCCGCACACACCGGGTCTTTCTGCCATCGGGCCGCTGGGAAAAGAAAACACGGGGGATCTGTGGCTTGTCTGCCAATCAACTTTGCTTTTTTCCATTTAGACCAGCGTCGACATAGCGACTGGAGAAATGACCAAATTGTGTTATTACTCCTTGTACGGACTTGTTTAATAAGAACTAATAAGAGCAAAATAATAAGAATTCCAAGATGTCAGTGCAAGAAAAATGGCTAAAATCTGGTGGAGCTTTAAGTAAAAATTGTTTGAGATTTTGATTAATAAAAGACAAAATATTGTTTATTATATCAGTACAAAATTGCTTACAAATGTAGAATTAACTTGAATAAATGCGTTTACTTACAAAACATATTATTAATATAATAGTGGGGACCCCATTTATATTGAACAGAAAGAATTTGCTAATTTAGATTTCTTTGATTAATTAACAATGATCTGATTAAAATTTCATAGTACATTTTTTGTTGCCTTTATTGGAAGCAATATTTTTGTAACAAAATAAATAAATAAAAACAGTAATTTACTGTCTGCTGTGGTTTTCAACAGCTTTCTGTAAACGTATAATTCCTCACTGGTCATTACTTAATACTGTTATTATTATTTTTTTTATACTCTTAACATGTCTTGCCATGACACTTTGCAAATGAACAGCAAATTGCCGTTAACATTAATATCATTATTATTACATATTTGATATTATTGTATTACCATTAGTAGTATAAAATAGATTATATAATATCATATTCTGTTGAAAAATACTCATTACATTTACAGGGATTTTTACAATGAATCAGCAAATTACACATTTTGAGACACTAGGTCAAGTAATCACAAAAGAAAAAACTCAATTAATCGCTCATGATTTTATGAAATCATCTACACTTCACTTGTTTCATAATACACTTATAAACGGTGTAATATTGTTTCATAATACTGTTCACATGAGAGAAAGATGAGATGAAAACATAATTCTGAAATAGTTGAATTTGGTTGAAATGTAATCTATGGGCATCGTTTGAGCACAAACATCTACTGGAGAACGTCAAAGTGTTCCTGGTAAATTGCAGCTTCCATCTAAGCAGATGTATTCCGTATTGCATTCTAAATTAGACCAGATTGAACTCTTATAGAAATCCATATTGAGCTTCTGCCATCCTGACCTGGCCGCACTAATCCAGGCTGACGACTCGCAGATTGTGAGAAGGGGGAAACGGTCCTCACAGGACGACACGTGGCCTCCTCCAACGCACAGATCTTCTCAAACGTGCCGTTGAAGTGTAACGGTGCAGCAAGTCCAGCTCGACCTTTGACCCCCGGCTCCCCTGGAGCCTTGGCCCTGTCGGAGACGATTCAGCTCACGCAGCTCATGGGGACCGCGGCCATCAATCAACCACCAGGACAGGAACCGAATCGTGATATGTCAAGACGCAATTTAACTCGTCAAGTTGTAGGCCAAGACAAGCATATGGCCCATTTACTTCTGATGATAGACATGGAGCACATCTGTTTGTTCAGCACAGAGACAAGTCCCAAAAGATCTGACAGGCCGTGGAAGGAAGAAGCCTCTGCCTCAAGGGAGAGGTTCCTTCACTGGGGGAAGGGGGATGTTCTCCATTATTTAAGCTCTTATGAAAGAACCGAGGCCATCGATAGGACCAATGCAGAGGTGTAAAGAGTACCTGAAAACCATACTTGAGTAAAGGTACGGATACCTTACTGTAAAAAGCATTCCAATACAAGTTGTATATTTTAATATTACTTTTTAATAATTTTATATTTTCCATTACGATCTCTAATTCCACGAAGACTTGAGTAAAAGTCATAAAGTATACAATTTTAGAAGAACTTGAGTATTTTACTCCTACTGAATAGGCTCAAAAACACCAAGAAGTGTGAAAAACAACAAACTCTTTTTTAATGAGGTTTGGTTTTCTAATATAAAAATGAAATTTAACGCCTCAATGTTTCAAAATGGCAGAACAAAATAGATGATATAGCATCCAGTACTTTCAGCATCCTGCAGATGGCAATATCGCCTCGTCCGGCCAAGAAATTAACCGTGGTAGACAAAGATGCAGACATGTTGCGCACAATCACAATGTAAAAAGTAAGTGTCCATTCAAATGTAGTGGAGTTAGGAGTACAGACACTCAATCACAAATGTAGTCAAGTTCCTTATATTTCTGATACTCAGTACAAGTACAAAGTAGCCAAAATACTTAAGTAAAGTAGCAAAGTACTTTACACCACTGGACCAATGTGAGGAAGCCGTTTGGTCTTCTAATTTAAGACAGGAGCTGCAGGAGGACCAGGCTGAAAACAGGCTGCGTACGTTGTTGACTGTCCTGTGAAATGGAGATGGGCAGCTGGGATAGCGAAGACGAAGCCATGATCCCTCCGTCACGTCTGGGATGGCTGGAATGTTTTTATAATGGAGTTGTTTGGTCCATCTTGGTCTATTTGAGTCCTTCATGATGGTTTAGCTGTTGGTCTACAAGAGATTTAGGATGATGGAGTGATCAGAAGTGGCATGATTCAATGCGTGAGATCACAAGCATCCAGGGCGACTTTTCTGAAGGTTCTTGTGATGTTTTTTATTCTTTGTGAGTGGGTTGAAGGAAAAATAAGGTTTGATGGAGCAGAGAAGACATATGCTGAGCGGTCTGATGGTTTGGTTCGACAGAAATCTGATCTTATTGTCTCCAGCGAGCTCGGTCTGGAGGTCAGAGGCTGCTTTCACAGATGTCCTGACCTTTGACCTCTGCTCGGCTCCTGGTTAGAGCAGAGCTTCTGAAAAGCCGTTGTTGGTAGTGATGGAGGTCAACCTGCAACAGCTAGTAAATCTTATACCCACCTTTAACTAGTCTTAAGAGCGTTAATGATGGCTCTCTCGAAGCAACCCTTGTTCTGCTCAATTTCCACTCAGAATAAACTTCTGGTTGAGAAATGTTTGTGAATTTCTTTGTCAAAATTTGGGGTGTCTACCATTTTTTGGATAGATAGAATGACAGACAGACAGAAAGTGAAGCAGACAGACTAACACAAAACAAAGCATTCTCACGTTTATCTATCTGTCTGTCTGTTCGTTCGTCCATCCTCCCACCCATCCTTCTACAAATCTCTCCATCCCTCCATCCATCCTTCTACCAATCCATCCATCCATCTTTCTCTCCTTCTCTCGCTCCCTCTCTCGGTTCCTCTCTATCTAATCTATCTGTCTATCTGTCTATCTATCTATCTATCTATCTATCTATCTATCTATCTATCTATCTACTTACCTACCTATCCATCCATCCATCCATCCATATATCTATATGCATTTATCTATCTATCTATCTATCTATCTATCTATCTATCTATCTATCTATCTATCTATCTATCTATCTATCTATCTATCCATCCATCCATCCATCCATCCATCCATCCATCCATCATTTAGTGTCTGTCGTCCATTAATCCATCCATCGATATACAGACAGACAAACAAACTTTGGTGGAATGGATAGATGGACGGAGAGACAAAAATAGATAAACAGACAGATCTTCAGTAATAGTAGTTTTGTGTTTGTAGATTCAGTTTCTGTGTATCTGTGAAGTGACAAAGTCTTGCTATCGTGAAAATCTTGCTTGTGCTCATCTCTAAACCAATTGTACACTCTTTTCCCCAACAGCCTTTACACCCATTATCAAATACAGAGAACTTTAATCTTGTTTACCATGAAGGACATTGTTTCTGCTCACTGTTTCTCACACTTATTGCGGCAATAATCTCTTTAAAAGGCTCTTTAATGCAATATTGTCCTTGTCATAGACGCTCTGATTTCTAGGAAAATGAATAATGTTGTTTACCTCAAAGTAATACAAGCCTCACCTGAAAACATGAAGTGTTTTTCAAATTATGTCCCAGATCTGCAGCCTTTATCCCATTAAATCTGGTTGTGATATATGATCATCTGAATCTGATTTATGTGTGTGATTATTTCTTCATAGATAACATACATATATTTTTTCACTTCACTGTGTGAGTGAACTTTACTGGATGAGTAAATGCACTGCACTATTTCAATATGGTGATTCTAGTGGCCACATGGACAAACTTCCACTTCTTTTAAATACAAACCTGATAATCAACAAAAGAAGACTTCTCGCTTGTAAAAACAGTAGGTTAGTTTAGTGGCAGAAAAGTGAGAAAACCTAATGGAAAGTCAATAGTTTCTGGACTTACAATTTTATGCTTATTTTTTAATCTTCATGTCTTGCTGTGTTTTTCAGTTTTCAGTGGTTTGGCAATTATTTTCTGAAAATGTTTCAATTTTTCACAAATGTTCTTACAAACGTTGTGGTCATTTTCAGTCCTTAACTTCGCAAATTTGTTATTTGTATTAATTTATAATATCAGTGTAGAGTAATAAACTTCTTCTTCCAAATAGAATAAATGAGTCTGTGAATTTAGAACTAAAACAGCGGCCACTAGTAACATCTTTAGGGGCCGAATCTGGCCCACGGGCCGCAAGTTGGGCACCACTGAAGCTATTAAAATATATTTGCAGATACTACCTTAAAAACGTAATAAACGTTTAATTTTAACTTTTGAATTGCAGTACACCACATGCTGACAAAGCTTTAGCAGAAGGTAGTTAATATTTGATTTCCAAAAGTGAGCATATTAAGTCCTAGCATATTATTTGCTCGTATCCATGCCAACCATGTAGTTGTTTAAAGCTGAAGTGAAGTCAGCAGGATTTCTTTAGCTAGTAATTACAGGCCTAAATTCACTTTTATTTACAAGAGCAGAGTTGTATAAATTTGAATGACACTTTTAAACTGTTAGGAATTCTTGGCGCTAATTGCAAGGGGGAAACTTGACAAATAGAGCTCGATAAAAAACGTTTGTAATAGTTTGATTTTGAAACTGTGTTTTGATCTCTTGAACTTTCTCTTTCATAGTTACAAAAGCTTCAGATTAAGTTTCTTGTTTGAAATGTGAACACAATCACACAACCAAGTCCCAACATCACACACACATGTGCTTTACGAAGCACTCCCACACACATCTAACAATGCATGCATACAATCACATTCCACAGGAAGCACTCACACACACACACAACACACACGCACATCTAAAGACGCACTAGCACAAATCTAAGAATACACGCACACACATGCCAAAAGAAGCACTCACATTCACACACACAAACACAACAAAAAAATCTCACTCACACATACCAAGTATCTAGATCTCTGCATTGCACTTTTTTCAGCTGGTTGTTTTGAGGAACATCTGGTGATGCTGCACAGGAAGCGGAACTGTTGGTGAGGCACAGCACCACTAAATCATTAATGCCTCTTATGGCACAGTGGCTTTAGCAGATGCTTCATCATCCAGAGTGTCTTGGACCGCTTGAACACCCCCTGGAGTGTTGCTCGCTCAAGGCGGAATGTGTAAGACAGGAGTAAGTGGCAGGATCTCCAGCAAAGACCTTTAGCCAAGAACCGCTCTTCATCCTGCATTATGAGGACACGCTCCAGATTTGACTGTTTTCAGCCAACGCTGAGCTTATGCAACACACTAGGGCTTGATTTTTATTCCTTGGAGGCAGTTTAATTCCTCTTGGGCGGAGACCTTGTAGAGACGTTGGTGTTGGAATCATGCATCAGCTTGCCTGAGCTTTCACGACTGCTATGTAGAGGAACCATTAAGAAAGTGAGTCAACGCTTCTTTCACCAAACCTCTACATTTATGGATTCTCGGATTGGATTAGCCAGTCTTTCAAGGTTGAGGTGACCACTGGTCTGAAGGTGGGCTACTGATCGAGCACTTTACATTGAAGCCAGGAAGTGTGTCTTAGTTCCTGCAATGTGGCAAATTTGTCCTCTTACAACTTTTGAAACAATTTGGTCACTTCATGATCTTTTCATTTTCTGAGACACTTTTTTTTTTCTGGGTCACATGGAGATACACTAAGTTTGAAGGCAGGACACACACTCTGTTGGTGGCGAACCAATCACAGAGCGGGACACACACATTCACACTCTCACACCTACGTATAGGCAATTTTCCCAAACTTCAAACAGAAAAGTCCCGACCGGGCCTCAAACACACCACGACGGTGCGCTTCATTTTATGTTAACGTGTCACCAGAAGTGTAAAGAGTTCCTGAAAACCATACGGTTACAAGTCTCAAATTCCAAGAATTCTCGAGTAAAAGTATGTAATGTTAAAATAACTCAAGTATTTTACTCGTACTGAGTTTAGGCTCAAAAAACACTAAGTAATGTGAAAAAAGAGAAACTGTGAAGTTTTGATTTGAATGATTTCCTTTCATTTCCATTTTCAACCTTTCAATGTTTCAAAATGGCCAAACAAAGTAGATAAAATAAGAACAAAAAAATCTGTCCCTGTCAAACTCAAACGTGCAAAAAATTGCAACCGCTAAATCACGTGATTTAGCTCATAAATAGCATCCAGTACCTTCAGCATCCTGCAGATGGTGATAATGCCTATTATTAACCACAGTAGAATTTATTAACAGCAGAAATGAACCACGGTAGAAAAAGATTGCCGACACGATCACAATCGCGTAACAAGTAACAGTACGTGTCAATTCAAGTGTAGTGGAGTAAAGAGATATAAACTCAATCACAAATGTAGTAAAGTAGCGAGTAAAAGTAGCTTGTATTTTTGGTACTCAGTACAAGTGCAAAGTAGCCAAAAGTATACAGGACAGTAACAAAGTCCATTTACTCAAGTACTTTACACCTCTGCGTTTCACCTTATTAAACGATTGGATGAGCATCAGAGGAGAAGTTTGAGCGCCAAGGCCTCTGTTGTCTGATGATGTTGCGGGCGTGGCCGCTGCGGTCCAAGCTGACACGTGCCGACCTTCTGCTGGGCGTGTAGTCGTCATGCTCACACACCCACGGCGTACGTCAGCCGGACCTGTCCAGACCAGCAGGAAACACCCTGCGCTGAAGCTCCAGAGTCAAGCATCCTCTTCTGAGGACCGCAGGTTTCCGAGTTGCAGTTGATTCAGATAATTGATATAATGGAGGCAACAATGCGCTTAGGTACGTTTGTTGGTGTGTGATGCTCATGCCAAAGTAATGAAGTGGGACGTGAACACACACACACACACACACACACACACACACACTTCAGATGTGTTACCTGCAGGTCCAGGATTCAAACCTCTGACCTTCAGTTGCAAGTTATAAAGACGTCATAGCTATACACTTTAACGTTGTGCATATATTCATTGTCTCCGAATATCTGCCCCTGGTTCATGCCGTTTTTAATATTCCTTTTGTAAAAAATTAGATATACGCTACTCTCAGTTGATTTTTCTATTTTTGTTGTCCTGCTGAGGATCTCAGCCTTTCACTGGAATAATAATACGTACATCTATTCTTACTCTGCTAATGGAAGTGCTTGAGATTTGTTGTGTGCTAATGCCCTCTTCAGTTCAAACAAAGTGATATACAAGTGTGTGTGTGTGTGTGTGTGTGTGTGTGTGTGTGTGAGAGAGAGAGATAGAAGAGAGAGTTAGTCTAGTCTGACACTGCATCCTACTGGACAATTTTATAACTAACATTTGGATCAACAATCAAGTTTAAAAAACAAAAAATCCAGCATAGTTTTTCAGCTAATGTTGCTTTATTTCATTACGTCTTTAGTTACGTAATTAAGCTTTATAAGCTTTGTTATAGCTTTTACATAATTATAGGTTTATAAATATTATTAACCTAATATGTATTTATTTTTATGTCATTTATTTACACCTTTTTTAACTTTTTTTTTATACACAGTGTAAGTAACACTTTTGCAAGTTGGCGTATATGTCAATCAAATACACAGTGTAAGAAACACTTTTGCAAGTTGGCGTGTATGTCAATCAAATATCTAACGGTCAAATAAATGCAGTGGACCGATGTAAAACACGTATTTCTCCGGCAGAGGTCGCTGTTGCGCTAGAATGCTGCAGGAGGCTCTCTGACGTAAACTTTAATGAACCGCTTTCTGGCTGCTCTATTGCGGTAATGGCTGCTTAAATTTAATCTCTCGGACTTCTATTAAAAAACGTGGCAAACATGCTGCCTTTTAACATTAAAAAAAATTTACATTATACCTGAGCCGTGGTCGTGAGTCAATAAAGGCAGCATTTGAAAATTAATTTGAATATTACGCATCTGCAGGGTAGAATATGAATTTGTAAACTTATATCTTTTGGACAGAAACTGTACTCTGCAGCTTACTGTACATCACAATGTCCAGGAATCTCAGACTACCACTAACTGCACTTTCTGGACTCAGGCTAACAATAACGTTAGTGGAAAAACACATTTTAAACCCAGGCCATTCCGCCAGCACTTAATCTGTCAACATTAATAAATCTTCTCACTGAGATATGCAAGGAAATGTCCTTGTCTTATTTATGCATTTAAAATATTCCATCTTCTAGTATAAATGCTGTAGTTCAAAGGCTATTGGTGCATGCAAATGAATATGACTAAATAATGCGGAATGATTTAAATAACTCACGTATTTTAACAATGACACTCTGATCCAACTGAATCCAAAAATCCTCAGGAGCGACAATTCTAACCCATCGTCATTTAAATCATTACATCACGTTTGCATGAACTCTTCAAGCAGACCTTGGGGAAATAAAATCCTTTTTGAAGACTTTTTTTTTCCACTTCACATTGCGAAACTGGTGCGGACAATGGTGTGACCGACTCCATTGGGCTTGAAATACAATAAGAAAGGGAGTAAAACAATATTTATGTTTGTTTCCTTTTAGCTGAACATTAATCTGGTCAAAAATTAATTTGTGATTTTTTTAACGAGAGTCAAAATGGCAAAGAGTGAAAGATGGGGTCTCGCTCAAAACTAAGATAAAAAATATCTTACCGGTAAATGATGACAAAGGTCTTTGAATGTCGTGATTTTTAATGTTCGCTTTTAATATCTGAACGAAATATGCAAAAAAACGATGTTTCCAGAGCAACAGAAGTGAGGTTTTCAACCTCATTTACACAATGACCTTTGACCCTAATGGTGTTCCTCCACTTTTCCAAGGAAGCGGCGCTACCTAAATTTTTCAGGCCGGTACTAAATCTTAATTTCAGATGACAAAGTTAGAATTACGGTTTTCATTGTATTTATTTATCTACTTTTTTGGCTGTAAGGGTTTTCCAGAGTCAAAACCGACTCCCATGTCTCAGCACGTACCAGCGGGGAATTTCAAGCACGGCTTGACAATAAATCCAGATGCCTCACAACCAGACACCAGCGTCTCTCGAAGGAACCCCAAAATACTAAACAATATTGCTTTTCCGTGGCTTTTTCTGCTCCTGCACCAACTTAATTTATTTCCGACATGAGTTTTTGATCCTTTTTTGCTGATGTAATAAATTCTTCTCATAATTCGTGTAGCTGTGACAGTACGAGTACTGTACCCATCGTTTAGAATCTTTGTTTTCATGATTCATTTGTTTACTCCCAAATTGGTTAATTTATTACTTCCAATTATTAGTTTACCCCTCCCACCTGTGTCTCTCGTTACCTTCCTCTTTATTGTGTCTTCAAATCGTAATGGTTTTCAAGGTTGTCTGGTGAAGTAAGTCTGGTCTCCTACGTAATCAAGATGAAATGCAAAGGCTTGAGCTGTTGTTGTGCTTTTACGTTGTCTTTGATCATTTTGATTTAATTTTAGAGTTTACAAAGTTCTTGTTTCTGGGTTTTCTCCACTGCAGCAATTTTATTTGGTATTCTTCTAAAGTGTCTACTTTGTGTTTTTTTTTTTTTTTTTTTTTTTTTTTTTTTTTTTTTTAAGTTTTTTTTTTTTTTTTTTTTTTTTTTTTTTTTGTTCCGTTTGACCCCTCGTGGCAATATTTGTTTCTATTTAAAACATTTTATATAATAAAAGCCTGTCCTTTTTGCAACTGGCAATTGGTTTGATCCTGATTCGTTAAGGTTTAAGTTGTGATCATCAGGCATGGCTCATTTGATGAAATATTTGATTATTTTTAGTAGAGTTTAACACGTTCTCTGTCCGTCGTTCAACCTAAATAAATCGGAAACATTTTGGTCCTCAACACAGATTTTCAAGCACATTTCGATTTAGAAAATTCTAAACAGATGAATCAGTAGAGCCCGAGTTTGCGACACTAGGGGTAGTTTGTTCGATTCCCGTGTAAACCATGTTTAAAAAAAACTATACGTCGCGTTATACATTTAACCAACGGGAATTGAACCCGCAACCTCGGCGTTGCTGACAACAGTTCTACGAATTAAGCTCGAGGAATGCCAAAAACCCCTAGAAGTTGTCTAAATTATTTACAGCGAAATTCTTCAGAGCTTTCAGAGTCAGACTAATGACTAGGCAAAGCCGCTGATGTTACTGTCTCTCGAATGCATCTACAGCGTCTCCAGCGAGGGAATATTTGTTTAAACGGACCGGTGAGAGTTTTGATGGCGGCTGGCAACAGGAATCGCCATCAATCTTCAGGGATTCTACAGCCTGGACCGTGGCCCTCTGAAACGTCTCTCTTTTTAATCCCCTTCCTGTCTCACTCTTTTCCTCCACTGCTCATTACGGATTTATGGCGTTCTCAAGTTGACTTTTATCACGCCGTAAGATGTTTCACATTAAGCAGATTTCGAATTAGTCTGGTGTTGTGTGTAACGATACGTTCGGTTTGGGTGGGTTACTATAATTCCACGGCCTTTTCAACTCGAGACCTTCTCTGCAGCTAGAAAGCATCGCTAGCCGCGAAAACAGGGTCCGAGAAGCAGCAATTGGGTTTTCATCTGCCATCCAATGTAATCTGATGAATCGACTTTGCTCGTAAGTCAGTTTTGAATCGTTTATTATGCTGGAGGCTTGTTTGATGGGCTTTTAAATTTCGTTCGTTTCTCTAAAGAACAAAGTTTTATGTTTCCTGCAATTCAAGTGAAAATTCCTCCATAAAATCGATGGCGCGCATCCAAGGCTTTGACAGTGTGGAGTTAGAGAGCTTTCATTACGCCGTACTGTAATGATGTCAAACGCAATTCGACCTGTGGCCTTCGCAGTCATGCTGCTGAAAAGCTGCGGCTTAAACCCGACTCATGCGCGCCTGGATCGGCTAGAAGAGCTGGGAAACTTTATTATGCCCATATTTTATTATTAGGACTCATAAAAATGATGGCTAAGCTATGAAAATCCCGGTTAATTGATTGTACGCATTAAGTATTAGCTTAAAGTGTTTTCTGCTGTTGTGGCGGTCATGTAAAATAACATTATACTGCTTTAAAAAGTAATACGCTGCTGTAAAGTTCACAAAGTTATATGTTTTTATTATGGAGCCGATTTTGTTCTTCTTTTACACTGCTTTTGTTTGGTGTGTAAAGTTAATCGTTTTACATTTTATATTGCTGATCTGTTTTTAATCTTCAAGCGTCACGTATTTCTGACATCTTTCATATGAGCTGTAAAACAAGTGTAAACTGGTTAGAAGAAAGAAATTGTTTCTTTCTTTAACATTTTCTTTGTTTTTGGCTTAAGGAATCGGGTTCTTTCTTTCCTTCTTTTTTCTTTCCTACTTACATTCTGTCTTTCTTTTTTGTTCCTTCTTTCTTTCTTTTGTTCTTTCTTCCATTCTTTCAAACTACTCCATTTTTATTACTTTGTTTCATAATTATTTATCTTTTTTATTCTCTATTTATTCCTTAGATATTTTTTTTCTTGTTTTTCCTTCTGCTCATTCATTCTTTCTGTTGTGTGTAAAAACTTGTTTTTTTTTTTTTTGCCAGTTTAATGGCTTGTTTAGTGTCATCTCATTTTCTTTTAGATTTGATTTGATATTTTAATAATGACTTTATACGGAACTGTGTTAAACATAAATTACAAATATTTACAAAATATATTTGTGCATAATAGTTGTTTGTGCATGAGCTTTTCCACTTTTTATATTTTTTGAAAATCCAGAATAACTAGGGTACATTTTGAGAAGCGATATTGAGAAATCAATATTAATAGTATTTTGCCCATATCCGGAATTTCAATATTAAGTCAAACATAAACTTCACAAAAAAAAATCATCTCTCTCTCTCTCTCTCTCTATTATCTATACATATATAGCAGAAATCTATATAGAATTAATTATAAAAGTTAATATCTCGACCCAAAAGCATATGTTTTACAGTCAGAAGACAGTAGATCTCATCTCTACCCCTCCGATAAATCCGAATCCCACCATACTTTCATCTTCACCATCTGCAGTGCAGGTCACAAGAGCCCAGGAGCCGGAAAACAGCTGACAAGAAAAGAAGAAGTATCGGCTTCTCGAGAACAATTGATTTGTAAAGAAGAGGAAGATTCCAAACTCACTGCCACAAACAAGCATTGGGTGACTCAGGCCTCTTGAACAAGGAATTAAACCTCCTGACTTCTGCCAGGGTTCAACCAGTGCCAGGGGTTCAAGATGACCCAAAGGGGCATCAGAGGTCAGCGAGAAGCTTTGTAGAAGTGAGAGAGGAAGTTGTTGGTGTTAGGATTTTAATCTGGCACGTGTGTGTTGCACGTTTATTTAGGGAAGACACTTTTCTGCCCACTGGCACTTTCTAACTATGATTCTGCAATATTTCTGCCGCTTATTTGTGCTTAGCTATTTAAAATATTCACTTTTTAATTGAAGATATTTATTATTTGAAATATTTGTGTGATATTATATTTAGTTTATCTTTAGCCCCGTCAACCAAATGCCCTTTACTTCATTGAGCATCAATCCTAATTATGGAATTGTGATTCTAATGACTTCAAATGTGACAGTAGCAAATATTGATTGGCTGTGAACTAGCCAATAGCAAGCGTTGATATTACTTTATTACACAGACACACGTCTTTTGCCTCTTATTACAAAAGTAATCTCACCCCTCCCCCTCCATTTTTCCATCTTCCTTCTGAGCTCGAGAAAGTTATTATTGAAATAGTCCTCAAAGACAGGGAACAGGTCTCCATTATTGAACAGTGATTATTACCAAGGCAGACTTGCCTCGATCGGATACATCACTGTTACTCCATCTTTTCTTCATTCTTCCAGCTCATTTCATCAGCAGGACCTATTTCTTGCAGTAATAATGAGATCTGAAAGAGGAGAGAACAGCGCTTCAAAAGGTGCAGACGCTTTTCCTCACCGCATTACTTATCCAGCACAGTGAGGACACAATATGGCAGGAGCTCTGGTGGGCTTTTACCAACGGGACATATGTTAAACTTCATGCTACGATTTACTGCCGATCTTAATTTTTGTAAGAAGCATAAATGTGGGTGGTGCTGTTTTATAGGACCCGTTCCTTTATTCCAAAAGCATGTGAGGATTTACGTAATTGGCCATTTGCGTGTAGTGAATGTATGAAAGTCAAGAGCAGAGACACACCTCCAACAAGTGGCCCGTGGGCCATATCCGGCCCGTAAGAGCATCTCATGTGACCCACACACTTTGTAATTTTAGTCCATTTGGAACAAGGAGTTATGACTGTATGCAAATATTAAAATAACTTTCAATTGGTGGCGACCTTCACAACCCTGAAGGTCAAATTTAGAAATGTTTTTATCAATTTTATGCTGTCCCCAGTGAATATTCTAAACTTGTGAAAGGAAGAACTGAAAATGACCACGGTGTTTGTGAGCACATTTGTTAGCAAAAGTTCTCCATAATGAGGAGAAAAACCCAAATTAAGTTCTCATTACCCAAACATTTTGAAACTGATTTCTGAAAAGCAACATCAGACGTTGCACTAAAAAAAGTAATTGGATGGAGAATGCGATTATTATTGATTTCTCATCTTTCCTCACACTTCGGGACCTAGAATATTTTCAATATCCATATTTAGTTTATGTTTTTGTTCTGGCCTGTGAAATTCCCATGAAAGTCGAGTTTGGCCCTGTAATGAGAAAAGTCAGGCACCGCTGGTATAGTGTGTGTACCTACTTGGCCTTGGTTGGTCAGGAAGTTCAAGTTCAAGTTTATTTTGATAGCGCTTTTCTTAGCCAAGTGTATCCTGAGAATTTGAGATTGGCTCTAACTCCCCATAACCCAGAAATGGAAGATGAAAGAAAAGAAAAAAAACAAAATAAGTAAAGAAAGAAACATGGCCAGATCTGAATTTGCTCACTAGGAAGTTCTGCTCCGCAGTACGTACACCCAAACCAATGTAGTGTACATACACACACAAACCCGGAGCAGTGGGCAGCTGGAAGCATGTGGATTTCAATATCTTGCTCAAGGACACTCAGTTGGGAAACCCACCAAACCTGAAACCTGCCTACCGCTGGACCACAACTGTCAAGAAGCCAGTTTAGAATTAACGTACAACCTTTGGAAACAATGTTTTTTTATTTTATTTTTGTTGCTCTGAAATACGCGACACTGTCAGCTATTAATCTCATAATAGCCAAAACATCTCATACAGAGAGCCACTAAACAAGCAACGTCTGTCATGATTATTCATAATTTGGAACTCAACAAGTAAGTCATTCCCTGAGGCTGGTGAAGACGCTGGTAATCACCTCATGTGTACTTAGAGAAGTCTAAAAGCTGGCTTTCTGAGATGCAGGGGTAACAGGGGCAATTATCTCGGCAGGCAACATGACTGGTTATCTGACATCCTGAATGCACCTTGAAGGTGGGAGAACAGCATTTCATCTCAGCTTCTGCTTAAAGCTCTGGTGTCCTGTGGAGATGGCTGTTCCTCGCCACATTTGCAGAGCCATTACAGGGCATTGTTGGCCTTTTTAAGGGGCACAATTTGCCACCATTCACTCCCATTCCCTGAGGTCCAAAACTATGGCTTTAAATAGGCCAACAACCTCAGACCCCCACCCTCACCTTCCAGTTGTTCTCCAAATGGCGCTTTCATTTAAGTTTGGTATTTTGGTTTGACTTTGCTCGGATTGTTTGTTCTCGTTTTGTTTTTTGAGGTTTATATGATGAACTACTCGCACGTACTTGCCATCACTTTTTCATGGTTGCAAAACAAATTGGTAATTGGTCCCGTTCTTGTTACTTCGGGGGGTTTGTGCCAAGCTTCACCTCAGCACAGCTCAGGACCGTACTACAGTTAAACTTTTAAACCACACAAGTGATAAATCACCAAAGCCGGTTACATTAACAAAGACTTTTACAGTGCCGGATCATTTACTGTTTACTGCACCATATTTTTAATATACTGGATCATTTACCGTACCAAATTGTTTACTGTTTACTCTTCCAGGCGTTTACTGTATTAGATCGTTTACTGTTTACTCTCCCGAGCGTTTACTGTATCAGATCATTTACTGCGGCCAATTGTTTACTATTTACTCTCCTGGGCATTTACTGTATCCGATCATTTACTGGAGCAAATTGTTTACTGTGTCAGATCGTTTACTGCGCCAAATTGTTTACTGTACCAGATCGTTTACTGCACCACATTTTTTACTGTACGGTATCATGTACTAAACAAGATTGTTTACTGTACCGACTTTTTAGCTGTTTACTGTCCTGTGCGTTTACTGTACCTGATTATTTACTGTTCACTGTACCAGATAATTTACTGCGCCAAATTGTTTACTGTACCGCATTGTTTACTAAACAAGAACGTTCACAGTTTACTGTACTTGATCATTTACTATACCAGATCGTTTACTGCGGCTAATTGCTTACTGTACCAAATTGTTTACTAAACAAGATCAGGTACTGTACCGGAGTGTTACTGTTACTCGTTACTGTCCTGTGCGTTTAGTGTACCTGATAGTTTACTGTACCTGATTGTTTACTGTACTGGATCATTTACTGTACCAGATTGTTTACTGTACCGGGTCGCTTACTAACCAAGATCGTTCACTGTTTACTCTACCAGATTGTTTACCATTTACTGTCTCGGGCGTTTACTGTACCAGACGTACAGTATGTATTTGCATGTTTTTTTATTGGAATTTAGCTTTAAAACACTTAAAATGCTAAAAAAAAAACCCTACTTATAATTGCTTGAACAAAGTTTCATATTGTTCACACTATAGTCATTTCAAATAAAAAAGACTCTATTGAATTTTGGAACATTTTTAGATCAGATTTCATAAATGCAAAGGTCCACACTGGAGACCGGGCTTTTCTCTTCTCTTACTACAGTAGCTTTGTTAATGCTGGGCATGAGAAAAGATTTGAGATTTACTGCGTTAGACGAATAAAGCCTAAAGAGAAGAAAAATGGATTGTAATGTTTTTCAAGACGTCTCTGCAGGGTGTCGTTCTAGCATATTATAACACCCCAGCACTAGTGCATTTACACTTTTCGAACATCATTTTTTTTCAAGATTAAGTTTTATTTGTTTTTAAAATTCTGATTCATTCAATTATGTGTGTGTTATATATATATATATATATATATATATATATATATATATATATACACGCGTATATAAACACAGTATAATTCTTATATATACTAATATCTTTTTTTATAGTGTTTAATGACTAAAGGCTCATTTAGTTTAGATTATTATATATAGATGATCTTCTATATCTTGATATAGAAGATATATTATATATAGATGAGCTATGATGATATACCGTAATAAATTCATTTGTTAGCTCATGAGTAGTGCAAGCATTTATGTATACAATAGTTTTGATTATACTATGTATCATATATACTATATATACACATTAAATTAGTTTAATACATTTTTGTATCATTTTTGGAACTATGTTAAACCGCCTTATTTCTTCATTATATTTGTATAGTATACTATTAATTTGTTCAATCAATCAATCAATCAATGAATCAAACAAACACTCAATCAATAAATCCATCAACCAACATTTTATGAAACCACTCTTATCATCATCATCATCATCCTCCTCAACATAATAATAATAATTAATATTATTATTATTTTTATATCTTTCTCATCATCTCAACCGTAACCCCCCCCCCCCTCCACGCACACACAATAAGCAAATAAAAACACATCCGGGCTATTTATTTTTTTGAAATATTTCACCCAAAATGAATCAAAACGTTTATTAAAGCAATGCCTCTACATGGCTGGTTGATTCGAATGTAAAGCTCCGTTTGGTGTGAGCAGAGCAGAGCAGAGCAGAGCAGAGCACCTTCTCTTCTCTCCAGCAGATGTTCCAGCAGCAGCAGCAGCAGCAGCAGCAGGAGGCGACTGTGATTCAGGCGGGTGTGGTTTGTGACGTCCTCACTCACAAATAAGTACGAACTGTCAGAGAAAGAGCGAGCAGAGCGCACACATGTCTTCTCTTCAAAAACACTCCCGGTTCCCCTTTCACACACTCCAAGCGTCGATCCGAATCACACGCGCTCCTCTGGAATACTGACAGCCTGCGGTTTACAGCGGCATCTCTGATGATCCGCTACCGGCGATATCAACAGGTAGGACCCACTGTCTTGCATCGTCCATCTGCAGTAGTGTGAGTAAAGTGCGAGTAAAGTTTCACTAATGACGGAATACCTCACGCGCTGTGATGCACGTTACATACAATCTGTCCGCGTGCACTCGTCGATAGATGATGACGTAGTCGCGTTAATTAACGAAAGTGTGCGGGACGTTTCATTCAAACACTTTTCCTCTACGCATTCCTGACATTTACGCGATGGTTTTAAGGTTGTGTAAAGTTGGTACTTTTTGGGAAAAATGCCGTGTTCCTGCTTTGCTCTGTTTGCTCTTTTGCGGCGTAGAATGTTGCTGAATTGGAAACTTCGTGTGAGTTTGAACAACGTGTCGCTTAAGCGGCGTTTTGAGATGTTTGCGATGTTGTGAAGTGACAAGTACGATTTCATTCAGATATTAATGTTTCCGTGTTAGTACAAATATGTGTGTAAGTTAAAATGCTATCTTAAGTGTAATTTGGTACTTTTGAAAATATTAATAATCGTATAATAATTGCATTTCCGGTGAGCTAAATGCAATTACGTATATAGTTGAAATAGTCGCAACTAACTAACTGCACAGAAGTAATGTTGAAATTACTAGAAATTTAAAAATGTGTTTTAAATTGATTTCAACTGGCTATTAAATTGATTCCTGTCAGCGTTTTTTTCTGTAAAAATATACTGTACACGTAATGTAATTCGTTTACAGAGGTTATATGTTTAATACAATTAGAATCCCCTACAAATGTGTGATCTGCACTGTTAATACAACTATTGTGTTGAACTACAGCATCCGTACATATTCAATTAACGCGACTTGTCTTATACGTAGCTTAAAGTAGATTTTTTTTTTCCAATATTTGCGTGTTCAAAAGTCTTCATTGTAGTTTCATATTTGTATTTATTGATTCTCGGCGGTTTCTCGTTTGTCTAGTGTAGGTGTGCATGAAAGAATCCAATCCCATAGATGGGAAAAAAATCCAGATCGTGAACGGGACAAGATGGGATCTGGAGTTCACACATTCCCCGAGAGTCAGTCCCGTGACCCTCCATAGCTGTCGACATCCTCCTCTATTCCAGCTGAAGAAACGCTTTTATTTATTTACTCGCTTATTTATTTTACAAGACTTATATGAGTAGCTTCACATGTCTGATTCGCCCGTGACGGTGGTCTTCGTAGTTCCCACCACTCCTGCACAGGGCTTGGTTTCCGTCTCCCCTGCTCTCCCTTATCCGTTTTCCGCCAAAGAAGGGAGTGAGGGAAGCGAGAGAGGGGAGATCACACCGCGGCCTTGGGCTTTTGTTTTTGGTATGCACTGCTGGCTGGTGGCCGGGCGCTCTTTTGCCTCAAAAAGCACGCATCATGCCAGACTGGTTGTCAGTAGAGAGTTGATGCAGACAGTTTGAAAAGCTCTCACCCTCCCTTTCCCGCTCTCCATCTCAGGGAAAAGAGTTCACCGGGTTTACCGTTTGTGTGCTTTTAATGAGAGGAATTGATTTCTCATTATTGCAATACTGAGAAGGGATAATTTACCGTGTTTTTATGGACTGACTAATGAGGTGCTTGGTCTCGCGGCGCCAAAGACGTTCAGACGAGTGATCAGGTACTCTTGTTGTAGTTAACTTTTCCTCACATCACACGCTTTCGCTCTTTCATTCCACAGGCAGTTCTGCTCTTTGCATGGTAAAGTCTTGGCTAGTTGCCGGCCTGGACTGAAGTGAAGGTTCAAAAGTCCTCGCGACTGTGACTCACCAGTGACAAACCTCGAGTGACCCGCCATTGGCAGTGTATAGATGCCAACTGAAGACCCCCTTCTGCATAAATACCGTCCATGAACGGTAAAGGTAAGCCAGTTTCACACACTCTCGGTTACTGTACGTGTGTCTACCTGTGCCATTATTACAGGTCCGCGCCGTCTCCCATTGATAAAATGTGAAAAGATAAACAAGCTCAAAGTTCGCGTAAAGACTGTGTTTATGCAAGTTAGACTTTTGCTAAATGCAGATTTCGTATGACGGCTTATTATGATGGTACCTTTTCACATCAGGTCACGGTTTTAATTGGCGTTGTCAGATACGGCAAAAATTGTGTTTTTTTTTTTTTTTTGTGGAAGTTGGATGTGGATTTGTTTTTCATGTATTGTGAATTAAAGTCTTAAGATTTGGCTTGATTAGCTCTGATTTATTTGTTTAATCATCAGGATGACTAGAGGCTCGATACCAAACGACAGGCCAGAATAACCGTGTTCTGCTATCAAATCTTGTCACTGACAAGTACATGGATGATTTAATCATTAACTTTAACATACATGTGCTTCATTGTTCTTATTTGTCTGTTTAATGGAACATTATTGTTACAAAAGATAGACTATGATATCTATGTGGTTGTGTATATTAAAACTACAATGTGCTCTAGAGTAAAAATGGTCATTCATCCCAATGTTTATTTTAATATACTGTACAAATGATTGAAAAGTCATATTGTAGGCATCAGTAGTTGGATTTGTTTTTTTTTTGTCATTTGTTGGAAATTGTTTTCTGAGTTGAAATCTAAACAAAATTATTAAAAAACAAATATGTTATGGATTTAATAATAACTAATATATTTTCCCATTTCTTTTCTATTTCTCTTTTTTTTCCCCCGTTTCTTTTCTCCTTTCTATCTGCATATTTTCGATTTATTTCTCTTTTCTTTTATTCCCTCCCTTTTCTGCCTTTTTAAATATTTTGAATCTTTCTGTCCTATCGTTTTGTTTTCTCTCTCTTTGTCTTCATTATTTTCATTCATTCATTTATTTAATTCTTTGTTGTTTGCTATCATTCATTCATTCATTCATTCATTCTTTCTCTTTTTCTCTTGCTTTCTTTCATTCCATTTTTCTTTCTTTTAGTCTTGCTTTTTGTCTTCCTTGCCTTTCTTTCTTTCCCAGTGCCTATTTTCTGTTCTTTTTTTTGGAGGAAAAAAAACATCACAATTTTCAGCAATTTTCCAACATTCCAAATGACAGGCCACATGGAGTTAAACCCGGCATCTACTAATTGTTCCCAGCTCAGGATGTGACGCCGCTGACCACATTCACTATGTCCGAGTATCCCGAGGGACACAGCCCTCCAATGCAGCTTCAGGAAGTGGACACCAGCAGGGTGGGGAGTCATGTCCTCTCCCCCATCTTTAACTCCTCTTCCCCATCCTTGCCGGTGGAAAGTCATCCCATTTGCATTCCCTCGCCCTACACGGACCTGGGTCACGACTTCACCACTTTGCCTTTCTACAATCCTGCTCTGCTGGGTTACGGCGCCCCGATTTCGGACTGCCATGCGGTGCGCCAGTCCGTCAGTCCCACCATCTTTTGGCCACCCCATAGTCACGTTTCCTCCCTGGCGTTGCATCCATCACAGACTCGCCACTCACACAATCATCTAACCACTGGGACTTGGGCTGAACTTCCTCCCCATGATCATAATGAAGAGGAGAACAGGTACGCTGGAGCTGATCGCGATGGTTTGGGGCATTACCTGTAGATGTTGAGGTTCTTATGTCCGTTCTTCTTTGTAGCAAACCTCTGACAAAGAGGCTAACGGATGCTGAAGAGACTTCCTCCTCTTTGAGGGGTAAAGCCGACATGCACTACTGCGCTGTGTGCAGTGATTATGCCTCCGGGTACCATTATGGAGTGTGGTCGTGTGAAGGATGCAAGGCTTTCTTCAAGAGGAGCATACAAGGTAGTGTGTGTGTGTGTGTGTGTGTGTGTGTTTCTCAGAATTTGTGTGTGACACATTTTAAGGCCACACCTGTAAGTGTACTTTAAAAAAATAAATAAATAAACTAAATTCAATAATTTATCTTCCATTTTTTATATTTTAAGATTACTTGCATACATTTAAGAAAATTAAGAAATATTTTACTGATTATAGTTTTAAAAACGGTTACTGTATACTAATTACAAATTTTAAATGATGTACACAATTTCCTTTTTTATTTACTTTGAATTTTTTAAATAAGTTGAATAATTTACATCTAGACGTCTCTATATCACAATATGAAAAAAGCATCCACCTTTTTTCATTTTTGTTTTTTTTTTTTAGATTTTTATTTAAATTTTTTTTTCCAATTTAGGTCAACTTTAAATAAAAAATGCAAAAAAAAAAAAGTTTTGTCATTGTTATTAAGAATTTATTCTTTTATTCTCTAATAGCTTACAGTACGTTTCTTCTCACGGATTGATTTTCTCAGGACACAATGACTACATCTGCCCTGCCACCAATCAGTGCACCATCGACAAGAACCGACGGAAAAGCTGCCAGGCCTGTCGCCTGCGGAAGTGCTATGAAGTTGGCATGATGAAATGTGGTGGGAATCTACTTTTTTTTTGTCTGTTCTTATGTTTGCTTTCAGGTTTTGTTTTCCTAACCACTGTTGCGATCTAGCTTGCTCTTGCGGTCATAGCCCATCGTCTGAACACTGATGAGCAAGAGACATTGTTCTTTTTTTCTTTTTTTTTTAAATTGACTTCTTTTTATTTTTTTAACACAGATAAATAATGGACATTTTCATTATAGACTTTTTTTTCCCTAATTTGTTTAGGGACTTTGCGTTGGTCTCAAACTAAGAAAAGCGCTATATAAATGAACTTGAACTTAAACTCATTCTATAGGTCGACGTATCTCTTTCTAATAATCTTCCTTTAGATTTATTTTTATTCTTTTTGCCTTTTTCTGTTTTTCTGTTTATTTTCTTCTACTTTTGCTCATTCTACATTTGAATACAAATTTGACATCATTTATATATTTTTTACAATCTGTAAATTTGTTTCATTCTATAGTTTAATACATTCAAATACTTTTTCTTTTTTTCATGTTTTTGTGCTTTTATTTTTCCTATTATTTTCTCGAGTTTTCCTATCTATCCTTTTTTTCTTTTTTTTTCTTTTCTTATCTTTTTCTTGTTCTTTTTAGAATATTTTTCTTGTATTCTTTCTGCCTTAATTATTTTTTTTCCTCATTTCTTTCTTTCTACTTTGTTTTAACTTTTTTATTTTTGTCCTCGCTACAATTTTAACAGTTTTATAATCGTTAAAACACAATTGTAGTTGCGTTCTAAACAGCAAAGCCCTTCTACAATCACCGTGAGAGGTGTTTTGAACACCTTTATGGTAATTATTTTAGATTTTGTCCTCCAGAAAACAGATGACTGCTCTCCACTCAGAATTAAGCCTTTGTTGCTGTGGAGACTCCATCTCCTCAGCCATTCGTGTAATTGCTGTCTTAGGGCAGTTCTCTTCTCAGCTGCACTTCAAGGTTAGGAGATATCAATTCTGAGATTGTGTTCAGCTCTCCCCCGGTTCATCTCGTGTTCTAAATGTATGTTGAGGTGAATGGGGTTAAACGTCGGGCCCATTGAATGAGTTTATGCTCGACGACGGCACAAGAAAAACATTTATAACTTTATTTTTATCGACTTTATTGTCATTACACGTGTACAAGTACAAGGCAACAAATATACAGAATGCACATGTATGAACAGGAGAGATATGAATCGTATTTACAGATGCTATGAACAATATATGCCATTTATTTTACAATATATGCCACACTATTTTACACTACGAGGGATTTACATATGATTGCACATACGTACTTACTAACAATACTAAACAATGTAATGTGTGATGGACAAGGATATTTACTGTACAGGTGAGTATGTCCAAGCTAGTGCAACGAATATGTACAATTTTATATATTTATGCGACAATTAAAAAAATTCTTGTAAATTAGTGCACATTTTTCCACATTTCTAGTACAGGAACAATCAGAAATAAACAGAAACACGTCGTCTTTATGCAGCGTTGCGCGTGTGTGGCTTAACAGGGATACATTAACACTAGAAGAAGTAAAATTAAAGAGAATACAACAACAATTTTCATTACAACAAACAGAGGCTACAAACTACATCCGGGTAGTTTAGTGCTAACAGCTACAAACGGAGTCCAAAGTGTCATTGTAGAAAGAGAACAACCTGAAGTGAAGAACACAGAAGTGAAAAATCCAAGAAACGGACACAATCAAGGTCTCTGGATCGGCAATGAATTATAGGAGGTGTGGTTTCAATAGCCAGAATCGATTATTTTTCATCTATTATTCAACTATGACATCAAGTGTTCCGAGTCACAAATTAGGTTTGTAAATTAAGTCTTTTTTTAAAGAGAAAAGTTCCTTAATTTAGCCAGAAATATAAAAAATAAATAAATAAAAAAGAGGGTTTTTTTTCCTGCATATATAAAAAAGGGCTAAAGGGCGCAAAGTTAACGCGTTGATTCATGTGATTAATTAAATTTGTTTAATCGAGTCAAATTTTATTAACGCCATTAATCGCACTTCCGGAAGCATTTTCGGAATTCCAAGTTTTCCGGTTATTCCGGTTTTGCCGTTTTTTTCCGGTTTTTGGGTTTCACTTCAAAACCATTCAGTATTATTTGTACAGTTTTGCAAAGCTGAAATCACAGCGCACTTATAGAAAGAATAGAGTGCAATTCAATTATTTGCAGTCTCTCAGACGACTGCGTGCGCTTGCGCTTGCGCACAGACCATATGTCGGACTTTTGTTCCTTTAGGTAAAAATGTGTGATCAGTCTTTTCAGCTAGACTAATTATCAGTGCCATTCTTTTGCCACACAAATATACAAATACATATCCGTTGTCTCTTTTCCTCAAAATACATTACTTATTTCTTAATTATTATGACAGGCTTACCCATTGTTTTCTTTAGTCAAAACGGTATATTACAGTATTTAAACAAGTGTTTATTTTGTGTTGAGTTTACATTAATTTACATTTTACACTTCAATATTCAATATTACAAGATTCTATACTTGTTCATGTTATTAATAATTGTTAATACTAAAGAATTATTAATAATAAACTATTATTCTTATTTGAAATTTAATTGTGATTAATCGCGATTAAGTTGGTTGAGGAAGTGCGATTAACTACAAAAGTTTTATCGTTTGACAGCCCTAATATATATATATATATATATCTGCATATATATATACACATACAATTTACAATTGATTAAGTATGTGATTTTATTTGCTTTCTTAATTTTGTAAAAACATTTTAAGAATTAAATACGGTATATATATGTATGTACAGTAAATATTTGAATAATTATATAATTATTTCATTCTTTTTATACATAATTGATATAATGCATGACAGACAGACAGAATGATATACATAAACTGTGTATAAACACATTCAGTAATGTGTTTGTCTGTTTATACTTTAGCCATTAACGCGTAGCTAACTGAACCAAATGAACTGAAGGTTAAGTGAATTACATATTGGCATGCTGTGTTTGGCAGGATTGCGACGGGACCGCGGCAGTTACCAGCAGCGAGGGGGACAGCAGAAGCGACTGGCACGGTTTTCTGGCAAAGCTAGAGTGGGCAGCCAGCGAGCGCAGGAGATGAAGAGCATCTCACGTCCTCTCGGCGGAAACCAGGCCGTCACCATGATGCTGAGCCCAGAAGAACTCATCTCTCGCATCATGGACGCAGAACCACCCGAGATTTACCTCATGAAAGACGTGAAGAAGCCATTCACCGAAGCCAACGTCATGATGTCACTCACCAACCTGGCGGACAAAGAGCTGGTTCACATGATCAGCTGGGCCAAAAAGATCCCAGGCGAGTGAACGATAGCATGAGCTCACATTCGCGCAGCGGGCCACCTTGCGTGTTTCTGCTTTTGCCGAAATGAACTGCCAATCTAAGGTCAGTCACAGGGTCAATTTGCTTTTAAAACCTGATCAAACCTCAGAGCTCAAAAGCTCGATTCTGCACGACTTCCCGTTGGAATTTTGATTGGGATTTTCGAATGGAGATTTCGGATTTAATGAGCACAGTAAGGTTTGCGGTCGACAATCCCATATAAGCAACAGTCATGGTTTTAATGTGCATTTTGAAACCTCTGTGTACTCTAAAAACGTCTAGAGTGGTTTGGTGGGTCGTAGTCGTGGTGCAGGGTGATTCATTCAATCTCCGGGGTCAGTTTCGTTTTATGGATTGCTAGTAAGTTTTACAGTGCGGACAAGTTTTCGATTATTTTTCACGTTTGCTTGCGAATCCGCCGGAATCACAAAACTGCCGTCGTCCAGCACTTGCTTGAAAATGTATGCTTGAACACGGCCTTGATGCGTATGATTTATGCCCTGGAAAAAAAACATGAAAGTCTCTCAAGTAACATTAGCCACAGACCTTATTGTGCTCATAAATCTGAAGGCTCTATTCTCAAAACGCTCCAGAAATTACACGTGACTTAAAGAGGAAATCACTCCAGGGTTTTCGGCTGCAGACAGGTCTCTTGTAAGTTATTTTGGAGGTGGACTTAGGTGAACTTAATGTAAGGCTCACACGTTTGAAGGCCCAATGTTTCTACAGTACTGTGTAATTTACGCATAATTTTGCTTGGATTTTAAATTCCTAAAATGTCCAAAAATTTCGCATTAAGGTTTTTTTACGTTTTGGTTTGAATCTATTTTTATGGGAATACAGAACTCTATGATATTGAAATCCAACATTTGGACGTTTCACCATGTTTAGCCAGAAAATTATTGAGAGAAGATGCAAGAAATGTCCCGAGTCACATTAAAATCCTTCCATTTTCTGAACCGTCTTTCAATTTCTGGGTCGTGGGGAGCTGCAGCCAATCCTAGCAACTTTAGGCTGGACACACCCCCTGGAATAGTGGCCAATCAAACAGGACACACACTTTCACACGAAATTTTACAGAATTTAGTTCTTCTGCATGTTCTTTGACTTTCGGAGGAAACTGGAAACCCACAACTAACTCTCGTCATGTCAAAAAATAATAATAATTCAATCACATACATATGCAAAGCAATTCTACTACACAATACCATTTTTTAAAGAGAATAAGCTGATTAAAAATCAACTTTCAGACCTTTTTATCAATATAAAAAGCCAATTTTAAAAAATAAAACCCAATATTTGGAGATTAGACTTCGGATTTTCTTTGGATAAATAAACAGACTTTACCAAGCTACACATGCTTGTGTCCATCCATCCATCCATCCATCCTTATATCCATGCATTATCTCTATTTGTCTCCTTTGGTCTCTGTCTTTTCGTCTATCCATGATTGAATAAATCAAAACCCTCAAATTAGAGTTACATTTACATCTTGAAGGTTTCTGCTCAAGTTCTTCAGCACATATTCCTTCTACAGCTTCCATAGCTACGTAACTCTATTCTAACACAAGGTGAGAGATGATTTCTGATTGGTTCATGGCATATTTAAATGCGACCTATTGATTCTGTCCTCACAGGCTTCGTGGAGATCAGCCTTTTCGACCAGGTTCATCTGTTAGAGTGCTGCTGGTTAGAGGTGCTGATGCTGGGCTTGATGTGGCGCTCTGTGAATCATCCAGGGAAGCTGATCTTCTCTCCAGACCTCAGTCTCAGCAGGTAACGCCTGACGTTTAATTGTGTTTGTCCTTGGAAAAGCTTCATTTATGATCAGACACGTCCTTCACTCGGCTTCTTCATTGGTTCGCGTCTTCCTTCTGCCGGTGTAGAATACCAATCAAGCATGAGTAAATTAACTTCATTTACACTTATTAAAAGCATTTTAGGATTAAAATAAACTCAATTACCTCTTCCTGTCTGCCTCTCTGTCTGTCTGTCTATATCTGTTTGTCTGTCCAGTTATCTCTCTATATCTATCTGTCTGTTCGTCTATATCTGTCAGTCCTTCAGTCCGTTTGTCTGTCTGTCTGTCTATCTGTCAATCCATCTATCTGCCGGTCCGTCTATCTATCCATCTGTCTGTCTGTTCATCTATCTGTTCGTCGGTCTATCCACCCATTCATCCATCTGTCCATCCGTTCGTCCATCCGTCCATCTTTCTGTCCTTCTATCCATCTATATATCCCTCCATCTTTTTGTCCATCTGTCTGTCTATCCTTCCGTATTTTTGTCCATCTGTCTAGCTATCCCTCCGTCTTTCTGTCCATTTGTCCATCTATCTTTCCGTCTTTCAATCGATCTATCTACTTGTTGGTCTGTCCACCCGTCTTTCTGTCTGTCTGTATCATTATGTCCATCAATCTGTCGGTCTGTCTATCTGCTGACTTACCGGTTGGTTAGTCTGATCTATCTGTCTGTCTTTCTGCCTGTCTGTCTGTCTGTCTGTCTGTCTCTCTCAATCAGTCTGTTTGTAAACTTATCTGTAAATATTATAAAGATGTTTAAACAAACTTGGTTACTGCTCTTGCATACTCTCTCTCTCTCTCTCTCTCTCTCTCTCTCTCTCTCTCTCTCTCTCTCTCTCTCTCTC
>MU204172.1:0-104335 GCA_017309775.1 Paedocypris sp. Pulau Singkep | reverse complement strand
ATGTCTTAGTATAGCTTTATGAAAAAGTATGTCTTAGTATAGCCTTGTGAAAAAATAATGTCTTAGTATAGCCTTATGAAAAATGATGTCATAGTATAGCCTTATGAAAAAAATATGTCTTAGTATAGCCTTATGAAAAAATAATGTCTTATGAAAAATTTTGTCTTAGTATAGCCTTATGAAAAAATATGTCTTAGTATAGCCTTGTGAAAAATTATGTCATAGTATAGCCTTATGAAAAGGTATGTCTTAGTATGAAAAAGTATAGCTCAGTCTGTAGAGTGCTGGTGTTTGAAACACTGTGTTGTGAGTTCGATTCCCAGGGAAAGCAGGAATGTTGAAATGTAAAAATTGTGATGGTATTTGAATTTTTTTGGATAAAAGCAGGAAAAAACCTTTCATGAGGCACACATAAGGTTATACAAAGATATATTAAAAAAAATGACATAAAACTAAGACATTGTCATGTTTTAGGTCATTTTTTATATCTTTGTATAACCTTATGGTGTTTGTATAGACCTCTGAAATGAACTCATCCTTTCTGCTTTCCCTGGGAATCGAACCCACAATTCTGTGTTTCAAACACCAGCGCTCTACAGACTGAGCTATACTTAAGATACTAATACTAAGACATACTCTTTTTTTCCATGAGGCTATATGTTGAAATATTTTCACAAGGCTATATTAAGACATAGTATATAGCCTTATGGAAAATTAAGACATACTTTTTCGTAAGGCTATACTATGACATAATTGTTCATAAGGCTATACTAAGACATAATTTTTCATAAGCCTATATACTAAGACAATTTGTTTTTTCATAAGGCTATACTAAGACATATTTTTTCATAAGGCTATAAGACGACATCATTTTTCATTTTTCATAAGGCTTTACTATGACATAATTTTTCATAAAGCTATACTATGACAATTTTCCATAAGACTATATACTGAGACATTTTTTTTTCACAAGGCTATACTAAGACAATTTTTTTAATAAGGCTATACTAAGACATAATTTTTCACAAGGCTATACTAAGACAATTTTTTTTCCATAAGGCTATAAGACGACATCATTTTTCATTCATATTTTTTTTTACACAAGGCTATATATACTAAGACATGAGTAATTATGTCTTAGTATAGCCTTATTAAAAAATTATAAGCCTATACTATGACATAATCTTTCATAAAGCTATACTATGACAATTTTTCATAAGACTATATACTAAGACAATTTATTTTTCCATAAGGCTATAAGACGACATCATTTTTCAAAAGGCTATACTAAGACTTTTTTTTCACAAGGCTATACTAAGACAATTTTTTTAATAAGGCTATACTAAGACATAATTTTTCACAAGGCTATACTAAGACAATTTTTTTTTCTTAAGGCTATAAGACGACATCATTTTTCATAAGGCTATACTAAAACAGAATTTTTAATAAGGCTATGTTAAGACATAATTATTCATAAGGCTATACTATGACATAATTTTTCATAAAGCTATACTATGACAATTTTTCATAAGACTATATACTAAGACAATTTTTTTTTCATAAGGCTATAAGACGACATCATTTTTTTTTAATAAGGGTATACATGAGGCATACTTTTTCATAAGGCTATACTATGACAATTTTTCCATAAGGCTATACTATGACAATTTTTCATAAGGCTGTACTAAGACATAATTTTTCATAAGGCTATACAAAGACAATTTCTGTCCCATAAGGCTATACTAAGACGTTTTTTTCACAAGGCTACACTAAGACATTTTTTTTCACAAGGCTATACTAAGACATCAATTTTTAATAAGGGTTATACTAAGACATAGTTATTCACAAGGCTATACTAAGACATGTTTTTTTTTTTCATAAGGCTATGCTATGACAATTTTTCATAAAGCTATACTATGACAATTTTTCATAAGGCTATACTTAGACATAATTTTTCATAAGGCTATAGTAAGACAATTTTTCATAAGGATGTACAAGACAATTTTTTTCTTAAAGCTATACAAAGACATAATTTTTGACAAGGCTATACGAAGACATAATTATTCATAAGGCTATACTATGACATAATTTTTCATAAAGCTATACTATGACAATTTTCCATAAGACTATATACTGAGACATTTTTTTTTCACAAGGCTATACTAAGACAATTTTTTTTCCATAAGGCTATAAGACGACATCATTTTTCAAAAGGCTATACCAAGACATTTTTTTTAATAAGGCTATACTATGACATAATTTTTCTTAAAGCTATACAAAGACATAATTTTACATAAGGCTATACTAAGACATTTTTTTTTCCCATAAGGCTATACTAAGACATATTTTTTTCATAAGGCTATAAGACGACAATTTTTCATAAGGCTATACTATGACATCATTTTTCACAAGGCTATACTATGACAATTTTTCATAAGGTTATACTAAGACAGTTTTTCATAAGGATATACCAAGACAATTTTTTTCTTAAAGCTATACAAAGACATAATTTTTCATTAGGGTATACTAAGACATGTTTTTTTACACAAGGCTATATATACTAAGACATGAGTAATTATGTCTTAGTATAGCCTTATGAAAAATTGTCATAGTATAGTTTATGAAAGATTATGTCATAGTATAGGCTTATAATTTTTTAATAAGACTATATACTAAGACAATTTATTTTTCCATAAGGCTATAAGACGACATAATTTTTCAAAAGGCTATACTAAGACTTTTTTTTTTCACAAGGCTATACTATGACAATTTTTCATAAGGCTATACTAAGACATAATTTTTCATAAGGATATACTAAGACATAATTTCTCATAAAGATATACAAGACAATTTTTTCTTAAAGCTATACAAAGACATAATTTTTCATTAGGCTATACTAAGACATATTTTTACATAAGGCTATACGAAGACAATTTTTTCCCCATAAGGCTATACTAAGACATTTTTTTTCATAAGGCTATAAGACGACATCATTTTTCAAGTTCAAGTTCTGATCATTTGTAAGGTGCTTTTCACAGTTTTTAACCGTCTCAAAGCTGTTTCATGAGCTGTTTCTCTAAGACATTTTTTTTTTACGTAAGGCTACACTAAGACATACTTTTTTTCATAAGGCTATACAAAGACATAATTTTTTAAAAAGGCTATATACTAAGACATAATTTTACATAAGGCTATACTAAGACAATTCTTTTTTTTACATAAAACACATAACACATAAAAGACATAAAAAAGTGTGTCATAAGACTATACTAAGACAAAAAAAATGTCAGAAGGCTATACTAACACATAAGGTTATAAAAAGACATTAAAAAATGTCATAAGACTATAGTAACATAAGGCTATACTAAGACCAAAATAATTGTCAGAAGGCTATAGTAAGACATAAAAAAATTACAAACGTTTTTTTCATGTCTTAGTATAGCCTTATGACAATTTTTTTTATTTCTTAGTTTAACCTTATAACGTTTTTTTCCTGTCTTAGTATAGTCATAAGGTTAAACTAAGAAATAAATAAAATGTCATAAGGCTATACTAGGACATAAAAATATGTGTCATAAGGCTATACTAAGATATAAAAATTTTTTGTCATAAGGCTATACTAAGACCTAAAAAGAATTTGTCACAAGGCTATACTAAGACATGGAAAATGTAGTCATAAGACTATACTAAGACATACAAAATTTAGTCATAAAGACAGAAAGACAATTTGTTCTAGTATAGCCTTTAGACAATTTTTACAAGGCAATACTAAGTGCACAATTGTTTTTATGTGTAAGAAATAAGGCATCACTTGAACATGTTTGGCAAAAAAAAAATGTTTGGCACAAGGCATAAATAAAATGATTTTGTCATGAGGCTACACGGAGTGTGCATAAAACCATAACAATTTTTTGTCATAAAGCAATACAAAGACAGAAAAAGGTTTGTCATAAGACAATGCTAGAACAATTTTTGTTTTCTTTGTGACATTTTTTTAAGCCAACATAGGTACAGACCTACCTACCAATAAAACTTATCAACCTTCCTATTCAAGTTAAAGTTAAGTGCATTTGTAAAGCACTTTTCACAGTTACAGATTGTCCCAAAGCCGCTGTGTGAAAATGTAAAAGTAGAAGATTGTTGCATTTTGCTCATTGTTCGTGGGTGTTAAGACCATTACCATCCAACTTACCTTAGGTAGACGCAAATACAAAATCTCTTTTCCTCCAAATGTATTTACAAATTTAGATACAAATAAATTTATATACGTATGTGTGGTCGTATGAAAATGTCCACAATAGTGTATGGAAACATCTCAAAACACACATTTTGAATTATTGGAGCCTTAACTCACACACAGCACGGGATGAAAAGTGTAAATTTAACACACACACACACTAGCAGTGATGCTGACAGTAGTGTGTGTACGTATTTATGTATTACTACAGTAACAAAGGCATGGACCACCTCCACTGCATGAAGATGAAGAAGGTGGTCCCGCTGTACGATCTGCTTCTGGAGATGCTGGACGCTCACATCATGCACAGCTCACGTCTGTCTCACTCCGAGCCAAGAGAGAGCAAAGCCGTCCCGGAGCCGTCTCAGCACCCCGAGACCCTGGGACCCTAAACCCCCTCCGGTACAACACACACACACACGGAGCCTGTTAATACTCAAGTCCACTGAATAAATAGTGTATTATTGTATCAATTATCATAGACAGTTACAGTAGGTCATTTGGATTTCCTAGGAAGGATTGTGGGAAAAAAGCATTTGGAGTTTTTCCATCCGTCCTCGTGTCTCTCCAGGTCTGATGGAGTTTTCAAGAGGACGGACCCGGAAAAAAAAAAACCACAAGCCCATTTGGCCAAGATGAAACATGTATCACTGGTGGATGACGGTCGTAAGGACTTTTTTTTCCTCGTTTTTATGGGTTTATAAGAACTCATCGTTTTGTAACTGGTTTCCTGGTCCAAATCTCTCGGTGTTTGCAGAGATAGAAAGACATTTTCCCTTCATTATCCTCCGACACGCGGCGTTTTCACTCGCTGAATGATGTGACGTTTATTATACCCACGACGTGTCACAAAAAAGCCGTAATAAGTGCCGAGCCTTTCAGATTTTATGCACACGTTCTCTCGTTGCTGTTGAAGACGAGTCGCCATCAGCCGTCAGGGATTTTACTATGGCAACTCGATGATCGTCAATATTTACTACGGCTAAAACGGATCTGGTTTCGTCATTTGCACTCCCACATGAATAAAACCAGTCGTCTGTACAGTTTGGACCAAAGACTGAAAGATCTCGACAGAATCAACAAAACAGATCGCGACTTGTGGTCATCACGGCGACAAATTGCATTAATGCGCGGAACCTTCTAAAAACAGGATTTGTACACTTTTTAGTAGCTTTAAATATGTTTGGGTCTGTTTGTAAGATCAGACACATCTCCAACTAAACATCTGTATTAATATTCAAACTCACGTCTCGAAAATCCAAGGTGAAATGATTCTCCAGTGCGTTAGTAATCACTCTGCTACACGAACTGCGGAAAAGACCAGAAACATTGGCATGAAGTTCTCCTCCTAATTAGTGCACGAATCGTCAAACTCTAATCTAATGTTCTTACAATTTCTGAAATGTGTTTTATAGTAACCTAAAAGGCAAAAAAATATTTAATTGTTTTTTTTTTTACATATCTATGTAATAAAAACCAGCTCACGACTGTCAAAATGGGTTTTTTGACTTTGGAAAATGTTTTTTATTTGTACAAGGAGCTTTAAAATCCTTTTCTGTACATTGCCTTGGAAATGCACGTCTGATGTCTCACGTATTGTTCGCAGGGTTGAATTAAAAACCGCTTTCAAGTGCGTCTGGCGTCTTTTTTACTAGCGTTTTTGGTTGAGGGCTGTGCAAAAAAACAAATATAATTTAATCCACATTACAAGACGTTTAAAATACGGCCGTCACACTGTGACTGGGAGTCTTTGCACGTTATCCGCCGCACCATCTTCTGGGAATGATGGAGGCTTTCTACAAAAACACCATTCATGTCCAAAAGCCCAAGCCAACAGCGGTGTGGCTCCTAACGGGATATAAATAGTATTAAAAGTGACTGAAATAAAAGCGAGTGAACGCTGGAGTCATGTGGGTGGAGGACCGTTGGTGTAGTGCAGCATGGGGTGGAAGGACCGGGCAAAGTTGTTTGAAACTCCGCATCTGTAATCGTCCTCCTGAAGAGGAACCAAGCAGGTCAGGACCAGCAGCAGGAGGAAGAGGAGATGCAGTGGAAAGGCAGCACGGAGGACGCGGTGGAAGAAGGAGCGCTGAGGAGACGACCTTCTGTCTCCATCAGCATCAGGCCTGAGCTCCTGCAGACAGACAGACAGACACATCACTCCACTGAACAGAGCTGCTGCTGGTGTTATGGTGAAGAGTTATGAGCCGTGTGATGTCTTGTTTCAAGTGCAAGATCGCAGTTACTCGCTAGAAGCACAAGATAATTGCCAGAGTTATTGAGTTCCTGCTCTGTGTTTTACAACTCTGAGGGCACCAGAGCAGAAAACGTCTGTTTCAGGTTTGGTTGTGTTTTTTCTAAGATTAAAAACACGCTTTTTTTTCTGGATTATAAAACACACATTTAGATTTTAAACTTTTTAGACTTTTAGATGTTAAGTGCATTTTACAATCTGTTATTCATTTGTATTAATTATTCAATTAATAATTTGTTAGTAAGTATTTTGTTTTGCTAATGAATCGCCGGCAAAATACATTTATATTCATATACGTTTGTCCTTGTATCATCTTCCAGGACATCATTTTGCATCACCTCAACTTTTCTTTGAAATGAAACTTATTTCTTTTATTTATCTTTTTTTTTTTTTTTTTTAATATTATGATTTAGTTATGGCGACATTGAATCTTCTAAGTGCTTTTGTTCTTTTCAAATATTTTCTCCACTTCCTAAACCATCCTCCTCCATTCTTTTTTTCATCTCCAAAACTTTCATCTTTCACACTTTTTTCTCTTTTCCCTTTCCTTATGTTCAACTTTTTATTCGGCAACTTTAACTGGAATTCATCGTTCAGCTTTCTTTGGTTACATTTGTCACCGTCTTCGACTTTCCTTACTCAACTTTTAAACTTTTTTCAGCCGTTTCCTCATTTCTATTCGGGTCTACTTTTATCTTTCAAAATTAATCATACAATGAATTACACATTGGAACGTAGCAATATTTGTCATTTTTTAGGAATTGTGCTAGGTGTTGTGATGGACAGTTTTAGACTAGCGTGAATAGCCCTCACACGCAATTTCAGAAATTGCAACATCTAATTTACTGATTCATCATCTAATTTATGAATGATATTCATACAGGTGAATATGTATATTAACTGTCCGTGCTAAATATTCAACCACACACACAATCTCGTTCTGCTGCTCTTACCAGTCTCTCCTGAATAGCCTTGAGGTCCTGGTCGACCTGGCGTGACAGCAGTCGTAGTTTGCTTCCAATGACGTGGAGCTGTTCTCTGGCTTCGGCACACTCCTCTCCTCCAGCTTCTGGAAGCAGCTCGGACGAGATCTCCTGCAGGGAGCTCACTTGTGTTTTCTTCTTCGCCAACTCCTCCGCCAGCACCTGCCACCAGGGGGCGCACTACATTACAAGCCTGTGATGCCGACAGAGGCATCCGGGGCCAATCACGCTTTTACTGCCATACTGTCGGTCCAGTCGTGACAAATCATTTTTAAATTGCGTTTTTCACAAAGAGCAAACATGACAGAAACACAATGGGTTAAAAATAAAAAAAAAACTGTTCAATTAACCTAGTTAAATTGTGAAAATTCTGAATAAACCTAGAAAATTGTGACAAAAAAACAATTACCATACTCATGAATGCTAAAAATAAATAATGCAGAATTTTTTTTTACTGTACAGTACAAAATGTAGTACAAAATTTACCATCTTCCTAAAACAGCATTATATTTCTCCATATTATTTAAAATTACTTATATCTCCATATGTAAGAGCTGCACGATTAATCATTAAAAGATCACAATATTGATTTTCTTTGTCCTCAATTGTACATAATATAGTTGGAATGATAAAAATGTTTATTTTTATTACATTTAATAGTGATTTTACTATTACTATTACATTACACTACATTATTTTTCCTTCAGTTTATTTAAATTTAAAGCAAAGAGTAATATGTGTTATTATATTGTTGCTTGACAACCTGATTTTCAGGGTTAAAATAGAAATTAAAGAAATATTCACAATCATGATCTTGAATCGTGGAAAGAAAAACTAAATCATGATTCTCATTCTTTCCAAAAATGTGCAGCTCTACTATACATACTTTCTATCTACATTATTTCTATAATATTAATATAATGAAGTAATTAAATAATATAAAAATACTTAACGCAATTAACATTAAAAACTACTTTTGTAAATAGCACAATATTTTTTATGGTGAACTACCATTTTCTGACAAATCCCAGCAACTCTGATCTGAAGGCTGGATTGGTGGCCAACCAATCACAGAGCAGGACACACACCCACATTCTAGCATTTTAGCGACTTTGCATTGGTCTCGAACGAAGAAAAGCGCTATATAAATAAACTTGAACCTCAAACATTCACACTCTCACTCACACTTATAGACTCCCATTCTCGCAGGTTGTTGGACTGTGGGACGAAAGCGGAGACCCAGAGGAAACCCACGCAAGCCCGTAGAGAAATGCCCATTAGTTGCATCCTTACAAACCAACGCAAATACTCCAAATCCCATTACCTTCACAAATCTGTGTATCAAGCTATTTATAGAAAAGAACACAGCAATCGTGCCGAAGCCGTAATTCAATTAGTGCAATACTCCTCATCCTCCAACAGCGATAATTGCTTCAAGAGCTTCTAAATTCAGAACATGGGCCAATAAAAAGCTCATCTGTGACTCACCCGCAGCGTGTTGTTGTGTTCCTGAAGAACGGAGCTTGTCACGGAAGGCTTGTGCACGTCCAGGGTGTAGCGTCTGCTCTCCGCCTGGGCCAGCCATAGCAACAGAGAGTGCACCGTCTCGTGGAACTCCTGCGGCCATTCAGAAGGTCAGGGCGAAGAAGAAGAAGAACATCAACCACGCATGATCAGGATGGGATTCCTGACCTGGCATTGAATCAGCGTGTGGCGTAGGGCGTCTTCCCATCCCTGGAGACGCGAGCAAGCCTCGGCCCATCGCTGGTTCACGCCGTCCAGCTCCTCCTGAAGCTCACGACCATCCTGGAGTTCTCGGCCTCCGAGGTTTAAAGACATCACCATGGACTTGTAGCAAGCAAAGCTCTTCTGGGTCTCCTGTAGGAGGTGGGAATCCATTAGCAAGAAGATACGGAGTCTATTCCCATGGTGATGATGGAGATCCTACGCACTTTGAGCTTCTTGACACAAGCCTCCAGGATCTCCAAACTGGCCAATGTCTGGGGTTTCTGCACCTGCTCCAGCTCAGGAGTCATGCGCTCCAACCAGGAAGTGATGTGGTGCAGGTCAGAGGTCAGCCGCCCTGGATCGCTCACTGCTTGTGCCTGCAGCAGCTCCCAGCGCTCGATCACTCCTGAGCACAACCCAGTGGGATTCATTTACGTATGTTTGAACATCTGCGTCAGTCTGTGCGCAGTGGTGTAAAGTACTTGAGTAAGTGGACTTTGTTACTTTGAGTATCAAAAATATAAGCAGCTTTTACTTTCTACTTGTAGTACTTGAATACTTAATTCACTACATTGAATGGACACTTGTTACATTGTGATTGTGCGAGACAAGTTGGCTTATTCTTCTACCGCATTATATTTCTTGGGCGGACAATGTGATATCGCCATCTGCAGGATGCTGAAGGTACTGGATGCTATTTATCAGCTAAATCACGTGTCCTTGCACTTTCTTGATCATTTGAGTTTGACTGCGACTGACTTTTTGGGTTATTTTTATTTTTTCTATTTTGTTCTGCCTTTTATAAACATTGAAGTGTTTAATTTTATTTTCTATCTTAGGAAATAAAACCTCATAAATTACGTAAGAGGTTCTTGTTTTTCACATTTCTTGGTGTTTTTGGAGCCTAAATTCAGTACGAGTAAAATACATACATTCTTTCAAAATTACTTTTACAACTTTTATTCAAGTCTTCTTGGAATTGGTGACTTGTAACTTGTAATAGAGTCATTTTTACATGAAGTCCTCTGTACTTTTACTCCAGTATGGTTTTCAGAAGAGGATGGAAGTTCTGGTGGCCGCGTGAGGTTTTACCGGATTGCTTGTCTGCTGCAGTGAGGCCGGTCAGACCTTGTTCCTCACGCTGATCCTCCTCGTCTAGAATCATGGAGACCCTCATGACACTTTTCACGCTGCCACTGCACTCCGACATCAGCTGGACCTGCACAAAAGCATCTTCAGCCTTTCGTGTTCTTCATGTGCGGGTTGAGGAACATCAATATGGAATGGGATTCCAAACATAAATTTGAAAGAGTTTGCCAGTCGGAGTTTGCAAATTAATCAGGCAAATTAACTTTGCGAATTTATTATGCAAACATTCCAGCAAAGGCAAAGCCCATTTCAAAATATGCGTGGAATGTTGTTTCATAAACAAAGGAAATGACTCACAAAGTCGTGTTTCAGAGGCGTGCTGGAGTGTTTCGGTGAGGACGTCTCCACAAACGGTTTGTTATCAGGTGCGTCTTGATAAGGCCAGACTGATCCTGAGAGAAGAATACAGATAAAGATTAAAAAGACTCATATGATAAAGAGATATCAAAAAACTCGTCTGGCTGTCATACTTTACAGTCGATTGGTGACTGGCTTTACAGTCAAATGGCTTTTATGCATTTTTATTTATTTGAATAATAAAAAAAATCATAATGAAGTGACACTAAAAAACATTGTAGTACAATTGTTTATGCAAGAATTAAATAAAAAAAATGTATAGGTAACTATTGAATCTAAAAAGCTCTGTCAAAGAACTGTTTTAGGTCCAACAAACTGTATTTTTTTTTTTTTTTTACCTTTTAAAGCTCAGACTACAAAGAAAAATGAAAATATACATTTACAAATTCATGATATTAAAATATCATTAAATAAATCAAATAAAAATTGGGTGTTAATTTGTGCTAATACAGTAATTATATTTTAATTTGTTAATCAAACTTTAGAAATTTGATAATTTTTAATAATAGTAACAAAATGGGCAATTTAAACCCCAACTTCACAAGTAATAATTATCCTTTTTAATCACACATTTTTGTATATGTGACAATTAAATGTTGAATTATATTTTTACTTACAAAAGAACAAAAGTTCAGTTTGTATGTGGAATGGTTTACACAAAATTGTATCCAAACAACACGTTCACACCAGATCAAACTCATGAGCATTTAAGTCGCATGACTGGTACGCGTGTGAACGAGGTTTTGGAGGATGAGAAGATGTTCTGTTGACCAGGAGACAGTGACCTTTTATCTAGCCAAGCCCGTCTACCTATCAGAACCTCCCCACAGGCTCAAGGCCTTCAAGGCAGGAGCACCAGAAGAACAAAGAACCTGTGAAGTGTGTGAGCAAGTTCTCAATTTGGATAGTATGGTGAACCCACACACATTAGAAAAAACGGTTTAAACATTTGATGAAAAAAGCGGCAGAATTAAGAAAATCAACAAGGCGGCAAATGAGGACAGAATAAAAGGGCAGAGAAAAAGGTCAAATGAGGACAAACAGTGGGAACATACAGAATAATAAAAAAAGAAGGTGAGTGTATGGAGTCAGATTAGTGCCAAACATATGAAACGTACATTTCTAAGGAACGAACAAAAATGCATCACACTTCCATTTGTTTTTTTTTTACTTTTTGCTTGCAATCTTCACATTTTCGTTTGAATTGTTTTTTTTTTTTTTTTTACATCTGAACGCGCAAACAATTCTGCACTTTTTGCACTAGTTTCCCTTAACTCTGATTGGCTCGTGAGAGTCTGAAACCCGTTGAAAGATCTGAAGCTGAAAAAAAGTTTATAAAAAAAAAGTTCATAAAAAAAAAGTTCACAAAAATAACAAATAAAAACAAATAAAAAAAACAAACAAAAATCTGAAGCATTATTTTTTTTTTTTTAGAATTTTACGTGTGATGTTTTTGGCACTAATATGAGTATAAAACTGAACCTTTAATTTGAAAAAAACGTGTATTAAGTGGACAATAATCCACTTATAATAAATTTCTTTACCAGAGAGAGAAGAGAAAAAGGCTGCATCATCCTCCTCGTCATGAGAGGAAGAACCTCCAAGATCTCCGGTGTGGTCCCACTCCAGGGGGATGGAATCCACGCTGACGGGGGTCTCGCGGCCTGAACGCTCCTGTGCTGACAACAGAAACGCGGCGGTCCGGCCGGGCGGGGGGGTGCTGGGGGTCTCGCTGTCAAACGCCTCGGTCTGATCCTTAAGCTGTTCAGGAGAGATGGTTGTTTACTGGCGTTCTGTATGTTCTCCAAGAAGCTAATGGTTGAAGGTTGATCACCATGCGGAGACTGGTGAGACGCTGGTGGAATCGCGCCACACGCCTGAAGACCTCCTGACAGTAGGTGTGAAGCTCCTCCAGCTCGTCCTCGATCACCACCGCATCCTGAGGAAGACTCCTCTGAATCAAACCTTCCCCGAACACGATCAGAGCGTCAATCTTGTTGGTGTTCAGCATGATCTCCTTCTTAAAACTCTGGCGGAAAAGAGAACAGAACTTCACGTTTTGGACAAGTGATGTCAAATGTTCAAATCTTTAGAAACATTTTTGATGAAATTTAGATGAACTTGACTTCAGACCTTCAGCTGTTTCATCTTGTCTTTGAGGTGGCTCTGGGAAAAAAGCTCTACGTTGGTCAGCTGAAGGTCGATCTCCGTCAGCCAGACCAGAAGACTCTCTCGGGTTCCCTCAAACTCTTCTCTGAGGCCTGTGAAATGCTGAAAAGAATCAAAGAAAAGCTCTAAATTACCTTAATTTTCAGACTACCGTACCGTAATTTTTAGCCGCACCATCAAAACAAATAGTTTTCATCCACAAGACACTGGATTATGAAAACTTTTTTATTTTATGGACAAAAAATAAAAATATTCTTTGAATAAAAATGAAATAAAATGTTTCGAAAACTAAATCTTTTAAACTCATTAACTGTAAATGTAACAAACTGATACACCGCAACACAAAAACCAAAAACAGTACACAAACATTTTCAGTTTGTCCTTCTTTCACAATTCCATAATTTTCAGTAGTTTTAAATTTCGAACAGTGATTTCGGCATCAAGTATGAGCCGATCGCTCATCGTTATTGGTGTTACGTAGCTGTTCACCAATAATTCCGCTTGTTTTCTTTCTGTCTTCGTAATTGTTTGTTCACTTTTTACAATCGAATGCTCCTCGAGATAGAACTTTAATGGTCCTAAACTGAACTAAATTTAGCGATTGGTCAATTACCAAGGAGGAGAGAAATAGTGACTTCAAATATGTGAGACAACTCGAGTTTCAGGCATATAAAGATTGAGATTCGTAACCATGGCAAGACAAATATACATTAACCCACATAAGCGGGAACTTTTTCAGTACAGTGTTTGGCACTTGTAAAAGTGGATAGTCACTAGTCAAATGTCATTGATTAATATCAAGTAGTCTACTAGTCTCTGAGTTTTATATGTTAATTTGGCTCGCCATAGCTTACTCTTAAAGTAAAGTGAATGTCGAATCATATCGAAATTGATGCTCTGAAGAATCGTGATCTTTATTCGAAGCAAAAAAAATTGTGATTCTTATCCAGAATTGTGCAGCTCTACTGTAAAGCCACAAGAATGTTCGGCAAATGTTTGAGCACTGTAACTAAAAAAAAAAAAAGTTTAAAGTGCGCCTTAAAGGCCGAAATGTACTGTATTCTGGACTAACGTAAGGAAAGAGTGCTCACCCTGAGCCTGCGCAGGACAGCGCTCACTCTCATCTGAAGCGTGTCCCAGCGCTGGTTTCCTTGGTGAACCATTGTCCTGAGTTTACTGGCTCCGTCGGTGCGGTTCTCCAGGACCAATCGTCTGTACTGGCTGTTAATCATCTCCAGCTGAGCCAGACCCTCCTCCACCTGCCTCTGAAAGTCCTACAACAGCAATCCAACATCACCACACCAACCAACCAGGAATCACTGCAATAATTAACCAACCAAAGCATAAATTTCGTAGGGACTCCCGCAGAGCGCAAGCGTTTTCACTGTACGAAACGTCTTGCTAATTGAGCTCAGTTGCCTAAAACAACTTGGAAATGAATTACCACTACAGGAATTTTTCATTCTGCTAATATTACGTTACTGAATAAGCAGCCGTCAACATTTGGCACAAGTGTCATTATGTAAACCTAATAGTCCTGTGAAACACGCCGAGCGTTTTGCTGGAATCGAACCTCATATTTCTTGAGCTCCTCTTTGGCCTCCGTGTACAGGACGTCTGATGAATTGGGCTCAGCAGCGCATCGCTCAGCAATGTTTAGCCAGTCCTCGAAAGACGAGTAATCCTGCTGAAACCTAGACCACAGTCTCCACGTCTCCTCGATCCTGCGGGGAGAGATCTGAGATTAAAACCAGACTAAGACTTTCGCACATTTTCACAAACCATATTTTAATGGGTTTGTGCCAGTTAAAACCTCTGGCAAAAAGAGAATTGCAGGTTAAGGTTCTGGGAAAAAGGTGACGCAAATAAACCAATTCCAAAAATATAGCTGCAAGCAGCACTAGGTGCTGCAAATACTGGTGCAAAAAAATAAACGTATGTTTTTCTACATGTTTGGTATGTTTTTGTGTTTGCATTTTTGGTTCGTGTTTTATGTAGATTTGATGTTTGTAATACCATGTTTAGTAAACGTCCAAATACTTATATACAATATTGATTTATTGTGGGAAAATCGAAATTTCAAATGTCTTTTTATAATTAATAATATATATATATACCATTTCTCACGTCAAATAATAAAATATCAATATTTTGTGTTAGTTACTAATAAAAAGCAATGAAATGAATTAAAATAAAACATATGGCGTAAGTTACAAAAAAAAACTATATAAAACAAAACTTATTACAACACAATATTACAACACAATATTTTTTTATATTTATTATATTATTATTATAAATAAATTAAAAAGAAATCAAATTCATGTGCCAAATTTTACCAATATTTCTATTTATTACGATGGTGGCCATGCTTTTGTTTACATAAATTTCTTTACCAAATTTTACAAATCCTTACTAATATATGCCACCATTGAGCATCTGTAGCTAATTTCAGATTAATTTCAAGCAACAGCACCATTTACGGATCAATCAGAATAAAATCTTGTTTATAACTTATAGGTTATTATAGAGTTATAACCAGTTAAACACCATCTATTTTGCACAAAAGTAAACAACCATTTCAACTAAAAAAGTATAGATTTTTATATAATAGTATGAGAGGACTCCATAGATTTATTTAAAACGATAGAATCTATAGAATAATTAATAAATAAATAAATAACTACGTATCTTCCGCATTATAGAGTGCATCACTGATAAACGCCCCAATCTTTTGCCCAATCTGCTCACGTTCCTTTTCGGATTATAAGGCACACACTAGTAAAAGTCTTTGGTTATGTGGAAGTGTGGTGATGTAAGTGAGGTGAGGAAGGTAAGGCCTCACCTCAGTCTCCTCTCCAGGGACATGGAGCAGATATTCCTCCAGCGCTGATCTAAGCGGCAGGTGGTCACCATAATGGAGTCGTCGTCTCCGTCATTGCTGCTGCAGGCGTCTTCATCATGCAGGAGCACGTCACACATGGTGAGGACAGAAGCCACTCGCTCCGTGTGCTGCTCGATGTCACGCTGCAGGTCCTGAAACAACACCGTAAATCTCTAGTGTACAAACCCACGTGTGATTGTTGATGTTAGAACCGTGTGTCTGCTAACCTGCTGCTCTGCCAGTCGCTTCTGGACCTCGTCTCTATCGCACACGCTGTAGCGAATGGGTTTGGCCAGATCATATTCGATGCGAGTGAGCCAAGAGCGAAGGTTATTCATGTTCTTGTCCAACTGCTGCACCGTCACCAGTGTTTCTGTCAGCTTCTTCACCCTGAGAGATGGATTAGAAATATAACATGTCAGGATTTATGAAAAAAGAGAGCACATGTACATGTGGTGAATAAGCTACCGGTGAGATTTCTGTATTGTTGTTTTTGTCTGTGTGGTGACGGATAAAGGACACACACAGATGAGCTTGTGTATCAAACAGCATAACTTTTAGTACTTACAATTGATTGAATTTGAATTGAAAAATCCTTTATTAGTCCCACAGCGGGGAAATTTCACGTCACAACAGCAACAACAAATCCAAGCAAATAAATAAACAAACATCACCACCACCACAACGCACTGAACAACACCAGAATGCTACAATTAACACTACACCAGAGTTGAACACTAGACAGATTGATGGCTGTTTGACAACCTGATTGTCAGGGTTAAAAAAAAAAAAACAAGAATTGTGAAAAGAATTGTGACCTTTATTCTAAGCAAAAAAAAAACCGCGATTCTCATTTTAAAGAACACACACAACTTGTGTACAGCTTGTGAGCTTGTGTATCAAACGGCATAACTTTTAGTACGGTACAGTACTTACAACACTAGAATGCTACATAGAGTTTAACATTACACAAAGTTGAACACTAGACATTTTTTTTTATATATATTTAACCCTGAAAATCAGGTTGTCTGTTTCACTGTCTGCACTTATCTGGATTCCACTGTAAAAATGCAAGCATTATCAAGCAAGGTCTTGAAAACACATTAAAATTCAAGCATTTTCAAGGATTTCAAGCACCCGTAGGAACCCTGTATATAAATGCAATGTATAAATAAATATATTTGTCACTCCATTTTAGCTGACATGTTGTTCAAAATATTCAGCTCATTTGACTATGTTCCCAGCCGTTTAGGGTTCATGTTCACAGCACCACACTACTAAAAGGCCTGATGGCTAAATGCTGCAGAACACCAAACCACAGACAAAGGACATTTATCTGGTGGATTAAACATAGTCCATTTGAGTGTGACAGTGGGAAGCTCCAGAACTTATTATGTTGGAGTGATGGCGTGGCCTCTCAAATTGGCTGAGCAGCCATACCTGCAGATGGCCAACAGTGATTATGGCGTGCTTGAGTACATAATGTCCCCCTGGCCCCATTGTGCTCCTGCTGGCAAACCTTAATATGAGGTGACAGACCACTGTTGCCCACCATCCCTCCGCCCAATCAGAACTGTACAGAGGGAGCGAGACAGACTACAGAGGCCTGAGCAGGCCATATGGCAAAGCCAAAGCCAGCGATAGTGAGCGCTATGTTAATTCCCCTTACTGTCCATCTGGCCTCTTAAGAGCAGAACTGACCAATTAGCAGCGAAGCCCGGTGAGGGCAAAGAATATAATGCTTTTATATTGTTTGCAATACCAAACTCATGACCAACATCTGAGTAAAGCATTCTGTGTGTGTGTGTGTGTGTCTTTATATATACCTATAAAAAGCAAGCAAAAAAATTGTTATACGTAGTCATTTTTATAAAATATTCTGTTTATGTAGTACATATAATTTCTCTGCCGTGAGACAAATTCAAGTAGTTTCAATTTTAATTCAGTTAGTACTTTTCACATATATATTTAAAAAAAAATAATAAAAGAAAAAAAAAAATCACAAAAAGTAAAAATGTGTCAAATAAATAAATACTTATATAGAATCCTCTAAAACCTCTATTTGAAGGCTACGGCCTTTTATTTTTTAACCCTTCCGCCATGGTGGCCTTCTTTTAGAGATTTAAGCGTGTGTGTGTGTGCATGTGCATACTGTATATATAAATTAGTTTATCTTTCATGAAAAGAAATATATGTAAATAAATATAGACGCATAATTGAACAGTAGGCCAAACAAAGACTGATTGTCTGATCAGTGGAGGAGTCCTTATTCTCTCACCTTGCTTCTATATGGTCAAACAGGTGCTGCCAGCGGTCATTGACATCACGCAGGGCTCCGTGGATCTCCGCCTCTTTCGCCTTGTCGCTGGCCAATAGGAGCTGCTCTCCCAGCTGCTTGAGGTGGCTCTTGTTTTCACTGAAAAGGTTAATCTCCTCCATACAGTCCTAGAGAGAGCAGAATAATGAGCCCCGGGCCTTTCAGGTTCGGACCCTCGCGTGCTTCAGTCATTACAGCATCTACCTCGACATACAAAGCCGACGGCGTGTTCTCTCTAGATCGGTTAGACAGCTGTCTAAACGCTTTCTTTTCTCAACACGGGCCACTTTCACCAAGCAGGCGCCGTTCCAGACTCACTTTAATCTCTCTAGGTCCTGCTAAACCTGCTAGTTTCTATTTCACCGGGCAATTGGTGTGCATGTGCATGTTGTGTGTCTTGTACAGCGAACTCGAGTGCCATTTAAGGCGTCAAAAAGTAATAAATTGAATATATAATAATTATTATTAGTTGGGAGGATGAACTCTACAAAGTTCTACGTTGAAGAATGTGATGAATGTCGGGAGACAGAAGCTCGATGGTCAGCTATGTGGTAATGACCATGTTTGGTGGCGTGAGAGGAACTTTATATACAAGTCCATTGTGCGTATGGACAAAGAGTGTGTAGACAAACAACTCCACACTGTTTGGCGGCTCCCTGTCTTTAATTCCACGGCACTTTTCATTACATCTAAAACCTTCACGTTTAGAATATTTGCGTGGAGCTGAACAGATGTGATACGTGAGTTTTGCATTGGCCGGTGGGTTTGACATGGACCATGCTGTTCACTTAAGAACATGTGGATCCTTCATAGATACTAATAGCATGTACAGTATAATACCATATTACTGACCCACTTAAGCTGCTTACAAATGTACAGGACACAAATTCTCCACAACAAAGCTCAGATATCCAGTCACATCTGAATCTCAGACATAAAGCCCGCTTTGTATGGTCTTGCAGGCCACACAGCATACCACAAATCTATTTGCAATAAGTGCTTATGTAATAATAAAAATGTAATCTATTTTTATAAATATTGATGCACAGTTGGATAAATATATAGGTTAAAGTTTTATATTTATTTATTTGTTTGTTTGATTTTTGTTTGATTGCCATCTTAGCTTCAGTGGCTATAATAATGGCAACATGGTCTTTGACAATTTTACACTTTAAAAAGCAATTTTACACTTTTAAAAATCTCTAAAACAGTCGATAAATAGCAATAAATACACATCTTTTCAAAAGGACTTTAACTAAAGTTATATATTCATTTTTACATAGCTTTTTAATGTAAATACAGTGGTACCTCACTTTACGAAATTAAATTGTGCCAACAGCAGTTTCGTAAAATGGGCCGTAAATCCATTCTGTCCTCAGCACTTATTCAGACAAAATGCTTTTAGAATATGATAAATTATCATAACAACTAAAACAAAAACATGTTACATTGGCCATCTTGAATCTCGCAAGAACTGTGATGTACCCGGAGCCCGAATTCATTGGGATGTTCGCATCCTATTATTTTTCGTGTGTCATTTTTTGTGCAAACATAAAAACTGGCACATACACATGTAATGTCTGCATTGTTTTAAAATAACACGACTGCTGCAATCAAACACTTTATTTTCACTCTGAATAGTGCATCATTACACAAACGTTCTCTGTGTCTAACAACTTTACATTGCCTTTCTACGCCACCGGGTGTGCAGTCATATAGATATATACTGTATATATGGATGGACTAATGAAAAAATAGGCTTCAATTACATTTTTATTTTTTTAAAAGTTGCTTTTTTTAAACACTGTATATATCAGAAATTTCTTTTTGTGGGATTAATAAAGTCAATTTAATAAAACAACTAACCTTCTTGAGTTTTTCCACCATTTCTTCAATGCACAAGTTTTCCCCTCTGTGAGCAACCTTTTTTTCCATCTGTGTCAGCCAATCACAGAGCTCCTTGTTCTTGTCATTGAAAATGACCCAGGCGTTTAGGCGGTCTGCAATTTCCTGCTTTCGAAGTGACACCTAGACACCAAATTTATAAAAAGTTAGAAAGTCCACTTCATGTCCAATGGACAAAGCAAAAACAAAGCAAAAACAAACAAACAAAAAAAAAAAAACAATTACAAGCTAAGACTAGTAGGTCTTAGAAATTAATAGTTAAGATCAGTAGATCTTAGAAATCATTAGTTTGAAATGGCTGATTTTGAGCTTGTTAAATTACTTTTAATTTCAAGCATGAAAAAATTGTGTAAAAATATAAAATGCATCTTTTATTTATGTTTTTCTCCTAAATGTATGACATTCAATGAATTTGATAAAATAGTGAGTTTGTCAACATCTGTCAACCATATTGAAATGGTGCTGTTCAATGCTGTTCAATATACAGTATCTCTCAAAGTTAAAAATGGTTCTCGGGTTCCTGTTGGTCACTTTACTCCGAGACACAGAGCTTTTCAGAATGACAGCCAGACAACAGTAAAGGTTTGCTTTATCCAGTCTATCAAGTCAAATCATACCCCCCCCCCTCAAATACAATGTTAAATTCTGTGCTGAAAGATATTGAGGAGTGTTGACTGACTCCACTCCATTCAACTGATTTGTTATTATTGATCATTATTCTGTCATGTGTATGTCTGTCCGTCCGTCCATCCATCATATGCATTTGTGTGCAAAGATAAACATTGAAACACAGTAGCAAAACTTTTTTTTTATTTTAAGGTGTATATTAAAAGTCCCAATAGACTTGCTAAAAGATATGAGTCTTTAGATATACGTATAATATAACACAGTATGAATTGTGACGTGTGATTCTTTACAAGTTCAGATACAAATGTGGACAGACAGACGAATGACAGACGGATCGGTGGATGGACAAAAATAGGACAGACAGACGAATGACAGGTGAATGGGTGGATGGACAAAAATATGGACAGACGGACAAATGACAGATGGATGGACAAAAATATGGACAGACAGACGAAATATTGACGAATGATGAACGGACAAAATATGGACAGACAGACAGATGAATGACAGATAGATGGGTGGATGGACAAAAATATGGACGTACAGACAGACGGATGGCGGATTAATGGACAAAAATATGGACAGACAAGACAAATGACAGATGGATGGGTGGATGGACAAAAATATGGACAGACACACAGATGAATGACAGATGGTTGGTTGGATGGATGAACAAAAATATGGACAGATGAATGATGGATGGACAAAAATATAGACAGACAGACAGAGTAATGATGGATGGATAGACAAAAATATGGAGAGACAGACAGATGAATGACAGATAGATGGGTGGATGGACAAAAATATGGATGAACAGACAGACGAATGACGGATGAATGGATAAAAAATATGGAGAGACAGACGAATGACAGATGGATGGGTAGATGGACAAAATATGGACAGACAGACAGATGATAGATAATGAATAAAAATATGGACAGACAGACAGACAGACAAATGACGAATGTATGGATAGACATTTTGTCAATTCTTTGACATTCAGGATAGATAAACGTGCCCCTCGTCAACATGCTGGTTGACGCCGATTAAAGTCTAGGTTTTCAAACAGAATCATCCTATAGTTTCTGACAGATGTTACAAAAACCTAATTTAAAAAAAAACCTTGTTTGAAAATATTGAGATTGGTTGGCCGATTACTGCCAGTTTTGAAACATACAGAGGCCTTCAAGATACAAAAGAGATGGAGAGCATCAGCAAAGCTTTGCCATCTGTCCGTCCTCTCAGGGAAAGTTCCACCTGCACAACCTGTTTGCTTGCGGACACTGACGCACAAGCAGATCGACCTCGTCCACCCCGGCCTGGATCTCAGCCACACACACTCCAAACTCACAAGCTGAAGGCAAACGTCATTCAGCCAGAAGACCAGGGCTGGATGCAGGCCACGTGGGGAAGGCTTCTAGATGTGAGCGCTCTGCTTTTTAATTGCTTTGGCTGTTTTCAGCTACAACAGCAGCTCCATTCAAACGTCACTGGATCATTCAAGTGCTTCACCTAATGACAACCTGTGCCAAACAGGGAACTGGGAGAAAAAAAAACACTAGAAAACAGCTTGCGGATACGGTTTATGCTGAAAGCTGAAACAGCTTTAACGAAGTACGTTAGCAATTTTAGTTTACTAATTTAGTCTTTTACTGTTCTTTTACTGTTTTCTTTATTACTAAAACGGGCTTTGAATGCTGCTCATTTTGTAAGTCAGAAAAAAATCATCCACCTGATACAATTAATGTACAGTAAAACAAAGTACTGTATCACAAAAATTACACATTTTACTCATTAATTACACATAAATTACAACGTAACATAATGAAAGGCTTTGTTGGTTTTAAAGGCTTTAAAGATTTATTGATTTTCATTAGTTGTGTCATTTACGGTCTTCATTGTGCTGTGGTCGTAACAGAAGCCAAAGTTGCTTTAAGCTGTTATAAGTTCTTGGAAGTTCTTGAAAGTTCTTGTTAGTTAGATAGATAGATTGCTAGATAAAACCTTTATTTATCCCACAACTGAGAATTATTCAGATTACAGCAGCCCCAAAAAAGGTAAAATAATACACACTGGTAAACAATAAATAAAGATAAAAAACTACTTAAAGAAAGGTTCTTGAAAGCTTTGATTACATAAAATGTGTTACTGTAGTTTTTGTCGCTCGTCACTGCATATTTAGCACTTCTCTTCACCGTTTATGCAGAATAACAATAGAAATACCACGGCAACCCTAGTGACATCACTAAACGCTATTACATTTCTCTTCGTTTGCACATGGAGAGCGAAGAACAACCATTTCAAGTCTTGTTCCTACTGTCATTGACTTTTTCCAACACACTCGACCACAAACCCAAAGACAAATGGACTCCAACAATGACATTCCCGTTTTCCCTCCCTTTTCATCGGCATGTGGCGCGAGTGAATGCCCCCAACGTCCACAGGCCCCAGCGGTCAAATCATTGTGTGGCCCTGGACAACACACACACACACACACACACACACACACACTCACCTTCAAGCACAGTTCTTCCCACTGCCGGTGTAGTTCCTCCATCTGTCCCTGGAGCAGCGCGGTGTCCGTAGGCAGAACGTACTGAGACACGTCGGCCTTCATGATGCTCAGCTCTTCCAGCTCCTCAGCCCAGATCTTCAGAGAGTCTTCGCTCTCCTGCATAACACACCGCGGCGAGTTAGATTCCCCTCCACTGTTGCATGCTGTGTGTGTGTGTGTGTGTGTGTGTGTCGCTGTCATTAGCCGGCGGGATTAAGCCCTGCTGGATGGGACGGGGGAAGGGAGGAGGCGGAGAGGGAACATCTAGGAAGGGGGGCAGTGGTTGAAAGTCCTCCACAGGTTGGAAATGGGTGATGGGCTGTGGAGAAACAGCATGTGGAGAACGGTGTCGGGTCTTTTGTTGGGGTCTTCCACCTTCAAACTCGAGACTTCTGTGTCCAGGGCTTATTCATCAGGGAATGAGGGAATCACTCAGGAAACATGATTGTATCAAAGCGTTCTTTTCATTCTTAAAACGAAGAACATTCAGTGCTGTCGTTATATGTTTTAGTTTAAGGGAATGATTAAAGCAAAGGGAGGTTGAAGATCAAATCACGTTGTGTTACGTCCATGACTGATGTGGATCCAACAGTAAAGGGCTGATGAAACAGTCAGCTACCTGTTGAGCTGAGATGCTTATCTTTTATTTTAAGATTGGAAAAAAAGTAGAAAAACTAATTGGAAAAAACTCGTGGATTAATAAATACTACTTTTAAAGACTCGTGGCCAAGTACAAGAAAGTCAAGTAATCTAGTTTATCTATTAAGATAGATTACTTGGCTTTATTGTTTACTTAATTTTTAAATGTTATTGCATATTTCAATACATGTTATTGCACATATAAATTCTCACATTTCCCAACTAATTCTGTTTTATCGCTTTCATCTTCAGACATGTTTCACTTCAAAAATATATATATTTTTTCAGAATGATAACAGTTCTGAATTAATGTATTATAATCCATATATATACTTAGTAAATGTTATATCTACATGTAAATTGAAACTTCAAACCTTGGTGAGCTGAACCTGAGTCTGTAGATCTTCATGATTCTCTGGCAGCGAACACTTGGTTACTGCTTTCATTTGCTGCAGTTTGACGGCCGCGTCAGCCAGTCTATTTTCACAGCATGTCCACTCCTGAAAACAAAGAAAAATAATTAAGAATATTAGAATTGCTGATATTATGAAAGAATTTGTGTGAGAAAGTAGAAAAGAAAAAATAATGTTGTGACTTTATTTTAAACTGAGTGATAAACATAACTACTAAAAGTACTAAAAAACTACTAAAAATAAAGATGTTAACATTAAAGATTCAAAATTCAAGATAAGCAAAAGGCACATCAAGTCATTTTAATAGCTTAAAAACATTTTATAAAAACATACATTTAAATTTAAATTAATATTTTGAACATTTTAGATAATAAATAATAATGACAGAAACTCAGGTAAGAAGGTTTTAAAAATAACCTTCATAAAATCTACAATCAGTTCATAACAAGGGATCTAATGTGTCCTCGCGTCCCACTGTTATCTCACAGATCTCAGATCAGTGAAGTGGGATTTCCCTTTCACTTGTGCTGAGACATGAGGAAATACCATCCCCCGTCCCATTGTGAGCACATGCACACGTAAACACACGTCCATCCACATCCCTCTCTAAAACCCTCCAGCTCTGCAATCAACACAATTATATCATCCTTTACAACAGAACAGCCAATCAGAGGCCGTTATACATGGGCGTGACTCTGATCCCAAAATATGATACAAAACAAACGTCGCAATGTACAGGAAAGCATCGATGGATCTCTGAGGTTCTACTGTTCTGAGATTCCAGAGAGAATGTTCTCCGAATGCCATGATGTTTTCCGACTCAGTTGTCTATCAAGTAAGAATAAGGTTTATCTTGGTGTAAAAGAATTCTTCGAATGAGATTGTGAAGGGGTTCCTTGTGAACAATGACAGATGATACATGGAAAACGTCTAACCGCACAACAGCTTAGCATCCGTGATTTTAAAAGCCCTGGTTCTGTGTGAAATGGCCCAGCTGCCTCATTTATGGATTACGGTCAGATTATGGCTGATCTCCCATCCTCAAAAAGGATCACTTCATTAGAGAAACGCTGCGTGGTATGTAGGTCAACAATCCGATGCAGTCGACTGTCAGCGTTACGCGCTATAGACATTATAATAAACTAAAATAAAATGAAATTTAATTGTACAAAAATTGTTACTGAGAGGCACACAAATGTATTGAATTGAATTGAATTGAAAAATCCTTTATTAGTCCCACAGCGGGGAAACTTCACATATTGAAGTGTTGGGTAGATTCATACGCTCAACATTGATGAGATTTAGAAAGTTAAAATCGTAGCTTAATTTTACATACAGTAGCAATAACACAAAGCATTAAAAGCAATCGACCAAGAAGTGCATTAATGTAATGCATGACATTAAAATAATCTGCAGTATTAAAAAAAAGTCGACATTAATATTAATAATTAATTATAAGTAATTTAAAATGTATTATTATTAATAATTAAATATAGTTGCAAGCAGTTACGATTGGTAAGTCTTTTCACTTTTTGTTTAATTGTTGACCACATATTGAATATATAAGTACTTTTTTTATTAAACAGCTATACAGAAGCTAAAGCTAGTTTTCATGTTTCCCTCTATGCATTCCAAGGACTGTTTAACTCGGAAGTTACAGCCAGTGGAGCAAACAATGTGATTACCGCTACCAATATTTAATTCTACTATTTGAACTTAAAGTCAAGAATTTTTATTGTATTTGTCAATAAATATTGGGAAGAGTACTTCATAAATTCATAAAATAACGTGTTTAGTTTTGGTAAGACAAAAAAACTGGATTAGTTGGCTTTTACAAACTTGACTCTGCAAAAAATGGATTGCTAGTTACACAGGTAAACATGATTATATAAGGCAGTAGTGAAATATATTTTTTTAATTAATTAATGCAATTCTTTTAATACATTTTAATATTTATTATTAACAGTTAACCTCTATTCAAGTATTATCACTAAATCTGTACAATATTTTATCTCACAAACCTCCAGAATCAAACCCCTAATTATTATCACTTAATAATTACTAATGCATTTGGACACAATTCAAAATGATGTCGTATTTAAAAATATTTTTTACAATTAGTAAAAAAAAAAAGTAGTAAAAAAAAATAAATAAATAAATCATATAACAAGACATGATAAAAATATGAAGTCAAATCAAGTAACATACGTCAACTATGCTGCGTGCCAGAGCCTTCCGTTTTTTAAGTAGACCATGACTCCGGTTCCACATTTCTTTGAGGTCGCACAGATCTTTCTGAAGCCGTGCCTGCGTTTGAATATCGGCTAATGGATGTAGTCGCCTCCCTGCATCTACTGTCCGGTTATACAGCCTTTCATGCAGCTGCAGATGCTCCTCACTCCACTGTAACAAGAATAAAAGACGCATTTGTAGATGAAAAAAATATCATTTACGAGACTCTGAAATCAACTTTATTGCTTAGTGCATTCTCAGGACCTTCGTGGTCCTCGTACCTCAAAGTCCTTCAAAGAACATTGCAGTTGCTTTAAGCTGCAGGGAGCCAGGCCTGCAGGGGGCAGCACTTCTTCAATATATCGGAGCAATTTGGAGAGTTTCTTCCAGTCGCCGTTGAAAATCTGCCATTGTTCCACTAGACCCTCCAGACACTCCCCATGCTGTTGGACTCTTTGCTGTGTCTTCTGCCAACGCTTCTTCAGATACGTAAGTCTCTGGACCAGACGGGTCCTGCACAAAGAAGACGTTTTTCAAGTCAATCAACCCTTACGCAAACAGATAGTAGATAACACGAGCTGTTAAGTTAAACGACTACATAAAAGATCATCTTGATTTTGGTGAACATGACATAACAGATGTCACGACATGTTAGAATTCCATTACGGAGATGTGATGAACATTAAACCAGCTCCAGCTCCATCGGCTCATGTTGGCTCCTAACCATCTGAAAAACGGACAGGCCACGTTTCAACGGAACTCTACATGACTTTTGTTCCTTCAGTGGAAAACCAGACTTCCACCAAGTCCAAGAACAATCTCGAATAGAAGCCATGCAGAAGCACCATCTGAAGCAGCACTTATCAGACGGAAAAAAGGCAGGTTCATGCTGTTTCCATTCTGGTAGCTCATGCCGTTTCTTTTCCTGAGAGCGAGCCAGCTTGTTCCAGAGCTGAGCTCAAAGGAGCTCTTCCGCACCACATAACTCCAAGAGTTATGGCCTCAGCTGGAGACCGTGGACCAAATTCAGCTTGAGAACTTCATTAGATAACATCCCTTTTCAGAAAACTTATTGCACCAAATTCTTTGATTTCTTACCCGTAGCACAGTCCCACGCTGGAGTTCAGGAAGACAATGGCGAGGTTAGCGAGGTTGTTCTCGGAGTAATTTACCAACGCAAGTTCTGCAAAAACTCACCTGTCTTCATGCTGACATCTCTCCAAGAAGACCACCGCTTCATCCATCAGGGATTCCTGTAGCTGCTGACTGAGGAGAACTTCCACTTTCAGCCGCTGGAAATGTAGAGGATAAATACAGCAACACTTCATCTGACTTCACAGTGTTACTAGCGTACCTCTTCTAAGTCACTCATTATCACTATTTCATAAACAAAAAAATAAATAAACCAATAAAAAACTGTGAAAAAAAAACGCTCCCTGACTCATTGTTTTGAAGTAAAGTTTTTTCCCAATAGAGGTCAATTCTCTATTTGCCGTGTGTCGAATTATTTCTCACCATTGAAAATAAATGAAAGCCAATAAACTAAATTCATCAAACTAAAATGCACCGGCCCCATATTTTCCATGTTTCATGTTAGTATATAAGGAAAACATATTTTGAAAAAACAACAAATGCATTATAGAAAGAACATGTCATGACAAATTGAAACTGATGGACTGAGATCAAGAAAATAGATTTTAACAAGACCATAAACAAACAGCAATATGTACTAGTAAAAAGCAAACAGGAAAGTAATAAAGTAAAATAAAAATAAAAATAGGAAACAATGTCTTTTACTGGTTTAAAGTGGCTTGTTTGACTTTTTCATGATCTCTCAGAATATTCCGGAAATTAAGTAAAAAAGAATCATTGAAAAGCGCTATTGCACGAGCTTCGTGGACTGTTTCTACGACATTTAAAAATATTGTAAAATTTTGGCCGGCGTTAAAAAGTAGCAGAGCCTCAATATGCTTCAAAATCTGAGCATTTGTTCATTGTGTAGTGAGCGTGTTGAACACTGGGGGCTGATCACTCCCAAATATCATTTTTTGCTCATATTTCAAAGCAAAAAGCCTATTGAATTATTAGCTTGTATCTCACAAAAGTGTGTTTTTTGAGTCACTCATAAGTCAAGGTACCACTGTAGTGATAGGTCATTGGTTCAATCCCCAAACTAAAGCTTGCTATAAAGTTGTTCTTGCAAATTTCGTAATCTGAAATTCTAATATGAGTCGCCACGTAATACAATATTTTCAATGTTTGACTGACAAGTTACACAATCACAGTGATTGTAATGCAGGGACACAAGCTCAAGGACAAAAGCTAAATAATGCAACTTTACTTGATGCGCAGCCAGTTGCTCTTTTATCGCAGAAGAGTTTCCACACATTCGGGCTGATAAACCTTCCTCAATTTTGTCCAGGAGCTCGATCCAGGCCTGGCACTTCTGCTGGAAGCTCAGAGCATGAAGCAGATCTCCATTCATCGTGCTGCAAAAAAATGATTTAAAAAAAAAATTAACAATGGAATCCCAGACAGTTCGCATAAAAAAAAAAAATGCATGGGAAAACACTATATCTGAAAACTATACTTGAGTAAAAGTAAACGGTAAAACTCCATTACATTAAGTTAAAGGTCATCAATTCGAAGAAGACTTGAGTAAAAGTCTCCAACTTTACACCAAGTTTTTTGAAAGCATTTAAAAACAAAAACAAATAATCTGTTGAAATGGAACTTGCTTGTGTCCATCTGTCGCCTGAGAGAAGAGCTGATCCCATTGAGTGTTGAGGATCTGCAGCCTTTGTTTCTCTGTGGAGCAAAGTTTGTGGCTCCTCCGATTCAGAGAGCCAAGATCAGGGGCCAGTCCGCTCAGATCTATCAGAACAATCTAAAAGCAAAAAAATACAGATTTAGGATTAAAGAATCGTGACATTAAGGACCAATGAAAAGTTGACTTTACCCTAAAACTCTCCATGGTGGCAGCTGAGGAGCTCACAATGCTTCTAAAACGCCCAAGTTGATGTTCTAGTGATTCCATCTGATCTGAGATACTGCAACTTTCATCCAGCTCCTCCTAAAGCTCAGCAAAATTCCAGGATTTGAAAAGCGAGTGTTGTGTAGATCTTATCAAACTTTCATGAAATTCTACTATAAAGGAGTGTGCTGAAGATCATCTTCTCACCTGAACTTCTTCTTTGATTTCAGTAAGTGCTTTACTGAGATGGACATGTTCTCGTGACAGCATCCTGGTTTCTGATTGGATTAGCAGGGCCGACTGTGGCTTTGTTTTCCCAATGAGCAACTTGGAAACTTCCAGGACCTTTCCCACAGTGCACTGCACGAGAGTCACATCACCCTCTAGAGCCTGAAAGGTATTGATATTTTAGCGACAGTGTTATAAAATGTCCTATTTTTAAAATGTGAAAAATGTAAAAGGTATACACAAACATACACAAAGAAATATTTTGGAGAGAATTGAATCATGTGAAGCAACGTTTTGCCTTTAATGCATTTCTATAAAAACATTATTATAGAAATACACATTTTTGATTTTCTTTCCACGTGTGTGTGTATATTAATAATAAAATATAATATCAATAATATAAAGTGTTACTATATACTACTAATATATACATAATATAATTAGGCGTGGTGAAAAGCGCCTTACGACTGAACTGAACTTGAATATATGTTGAATATATAAATAAACACACTTTTGCACTTACAGTGATGTGCTGTGTCCAGCTCTGGAGCAGTTCGGCTGAATTATCGCCTCTTCCAATCGAACAAAGAAGTTGTCCAAACCTCTCCCAGCTTTGATTTAGAAGAGAGCCACACTCTGTCGAAAGACCTTCATAATCCTGCCAGAGCTGTAATTCCTCCTCTGTTTTTAATATCTCAGCACGCACTTCCTCCACCACTGCTGGACATCTGACACACACACAAAACATCTCACACACTCAGAACTTCATCACAAAGTGGACAGACTTCACACGATGCACACAGACTTCAATTGAACATTTCCACAGGAATGGTATATCAATTAGAAGCATGTCATATTTTTCATTTCAGAATTTCACAGCAAGACATTTTCATTAACAAAACTTTAATTGAACCATTCGTTCAGTATCAGTGAATGTAATTAAACAGCAAAATAAAAATTAATGTGCGGTAAAATAAAATATGAAATATGCAAAATCTAGACTAAATACCGGTTAATCTCCATCTTGAGACGGTCTGATAGACGTGTGGCTGCAGAAGGCCTGAGTTTGTCCCGCAAATCAGAGAAGGCTTTGGTTAACTGAACCACAGTGTCTGGTTCCTCCATCTCTGCTTCAAGAACCTGATAAAACACCATTTGTAATAGTTTTAGGAGGAAACGACAAAAATGAGAATGAAACATGACTCGTGTGATGCACATTTAAATAGAAATGATGTTCTTTGCTATTAATTCCAATGATTAAGCATATAAAATATGACACTTCCTTAAAAATACTGTATTCTTCAGGCTTTAAGGCCCACTAACAAAGGTAAAATATATTTCTAAAAAATGTAAAGAAAAAATCTCGACTGAATAAAAGTGTGCCTTGTGTAAAATAAGGTTAGAAAAGAGATGCTTTTTTTAAGAGGTGAAATTTATAACCCAGTGCACCTTTTGGTCTGGGAAATACGACCTTCACGAATCATCTTCACGAATGTTTACTCACTTTCAGAAGTTCAATGTGAGTTCTACACTGCTCCGACGAGAACATGGGAGAACCCTTGCTGACCTCCAGTCTGTAGACCACCCCACTTATCCGCAGACCCTCTGCACTCATCGCAGATTCAAAGCTAATCCAATCCTCCTGGACTCTTTGTAAATCTGACCGAAGAATATTTATCTAAAACAAACAGGCAACAACAATAAAAAAAAAATGCAAAGAACAATGCTAAGATTATAACGCAAGAGGGAAAAAAACAGTAATGAGACATTTAAATCATAACTTTGCATCATACAGTTAAAAGCTGAATTTTATTTAGTCATGCATGTGGCTACAAAATCTGTAGAAGCATTTAATTTTCCCTGCTAAAATTAATAGCATTTGTTTAACTTTTTTTTAACTTTAATTTTCAATATTTTATTCATTTGGTAACATACTTCTCCACCCAAAGGGCAACCGTTGCTCCTTCCTCCCAAAATATGTATTCAATACAAATATAATGATTTATCATATTATGCACATTTTCTGTGATTTATGTAGACGTTTTCAGGCCAATATCCACTATTTGAATCATCATTAGCACAATGTGCTGCTTTTTTATTACATTTCCATTCTATTCCAAATATTCCAGTGTTGTAGTTCCTAAGTACAGAATTTTATTACATTTCTGTATATATTTAAATCGGTTAGATGAAATTCCCACATCTTGAAAAAGCCTCACCTGCTGACACAATGTTTGGCCATCCTGGATGGCTACGTTCACCATCTCGGAAAACTCTTTATTGCGGAGGCTTTGTCCATCCTGTTTCCCATCAAGATGACCAGTCTCCAAACCCAGCAACTCAGACGACTTCCTCTGTAAGATCTCTTCTAACTCCTGGATGTGTGTTCAAAAAGATCATTGGTTCTCACTCATCAGCATCAACTAGTATCAGAAGTTTGACCAGATACTCACCTGAGACTCCTTTAAAATGTTCTCAATCTGTGAACGACTGTCTGGTTTTGTGCTAATCCCAATCCATTCAGAACTTCCATCGATCCAGTGGCGAATCCTCCTCAATCGGATTTCTTTGTCCGAGGAGACATGCAATTTATCTTCCGCAACTTGCATCTGTATGTGGAAGTCACTGCATCACAATGTGAAGGAACGAATAAGATCCACAATATGGTGTCACCTCTTTGTCCAAGCTGGATTGTAGAAGACACCAGCGCAGATTTAGAGCTCCAAGCTCCTCGGAAAACAGGACACACTCATTTCGAAAGGCACGTTCATCGGTCGACGTCCCACGCTCCACAGAAAGGAGGTTGAGAAAGTCGACACACGTCTGTTGGCTGGTTACTTCAGCTTTAATGTCCTGAATAAAAACAAGACAATTACACATGAGAGCTGTAAATTAATCCATCGAAAATGATCACCCAGAAAAACATGTTCTAAAGACAAATCATTGCGCATTTTTCCACACTGAAGCCAATTCCAAAATGCAAAGTGCACTACCTTCAGATCCTGTAGATGATTAGAAAGCCCCCTGGAATCCATGGAAACAAGTTTCCTCTCACTGTTCTCCAACCACAAGGAGAAGTCAACCAAGATCTGACTTGGTGACAGTTTTGACAAAAGCTAATGGAAGACAAAAGACATCACTCAGTACATTATGCAAAACGTTGGAATGGATGGCTAAAAACGGGATAAAACAGAGATGACATTAATATTGAAAGATGACTGACCGTCTTCTGCGTCTGGTAAACATTGGGCACCATGTCCGTCAGACTTTTCCAGGCTTTCTCAATATGAGTCAGCTTCGTTTTTAGGTCTGAGTCTTCATGGTCCATGAAGTGTAGTATGTGTGCACCAGTGAAGACTATAGAATCTTTCGGTCCGGATCGGATCTCTAGGTCTTTAGAAAACTCCTGCCACAGACACAAAGATGGTGAAAAAAATGGCCCAAAAGAATGAAAACGTTTTCAAACAAGTCGAATTTGAGTCACCGTGAGCTGAGCAAGAAAGCGTTTGTAGTCCATTGCTTCACAATCAGAAGAAGCCATCAAATTCTCAAGCATTACGTGGGCTCTATTCATCCACGCTTCAAGCTCAGTTGAGTCGTGCTGAAACCTGTTCACACAAATTCGAAACATCAAATCTTTCGTGACATAAAATGCTCCTTGGACTTTACTATTTTAAAGCAATTTCCATTTCTGGACAAGAAAGCTAAAGTTATAGTTATTGTAAGTCATTGAAAACCCCATTACTAATCTATTTCTCATACTTTCCTTACAGAAATTTATTCTCCACTTGTGTTATAATGAAAATCACACACCTCTCATGTTTCTGTAGAAGTTGTTGGATGGACTGTATCTTCTGCTGCAGGGACTTATGGAGCTTCCGCCAGCGTGAGAGCATCAGCGAGGTTGGCATGTTCTCTTCTGGTCCATCACAACAGCAACCGACATCCTTGAGGTCCGAGAAACGGTCCTGGATCTCCAGAACCCGAGGCCTAATGTCTTCCAGAGTTGTGTGAAGCTTCTGAATAAAAAGTTTTTGGATGGCTTAACTGTATAGAACATCTTACTTGTTTTAAGTTCAACTCAAAAATCACGTGAAAACTATACAAACTGAAAAAAAGAGAAAAGTTCCTTTGGTCAATTCTATTAAAGAGAGACATTCTTCTTGGTCGGTTCTATTAAGACCAAAAACAAAAATGAAAAAAACTCAACATCATCTCATCTACCTTCCATCTGACTGTCCGGATGGAGGGGCTGATGGGAAAGTAAAAGTGGAATATATGTCTATTACAGACACACAAAAAGGGTTGCGTGCTGTTCCTCTTAAATCAGTCCATCCAAGTAATGAGGTTTGGTCGTCATAAGAGAGAGGAAAAAACACGAAAGCAAGCAACCGTTTGAGAAATGAAATTTTGTTATATGAAGAGCACAAGAGTGGTCAATGCAGGCAGCAGAACATGAAGTTCTACAGATATGAGAACCTCAGGATAATTTAACATGGAACACCATGTGCAGGATGAAAGGAGATTCTCATCCAACATACAGCCAATGAAATGACCCCTTCCGTTCTCTCCTCCTCACATGACTGCGGACCTACAATAATAATATTTTTTTAACAAAGTCACTTGAATGGACTGGTGTCTCTCTCTGCTACATTCAAAAGTATTGAAATATTACACTTTCAATAAAACTACAGAAAAAATGTCTGTATGTACTAATTTTAACTGAAATCTGTTTCAATGGTAGAAAACAATTACATATTATATAATAAAAATACATATATATAAATAAATATATACAGTATATATAAAATATATTACATATTTTATACAGCAGAACCTCTTACTGTAGATATATCTGTAGATATATACGTACAAAAAGTCTCTCGTTAAACAAATGCAAAACGTTTCCTCTGTTTAAAACCCAGTAATACTTTATTTTTATTTTTTTTTTATATCTTCTTAATTTTTAAACTTGCAACACTTCGGAATCTTTGGAAGATAAATCAATTTGCAATCAGCCAGGTCACTTTGTCAAGGTGTAAATTAAATATTTATGTCAAGATGACAAACATTTTACATTTTTTCACGTGCCAAGTGTCAAGTGTTTCGTGTGTTTGTTTCCTGGTTTTAGGTGCTAGTGGGATTCAGGAATATCAGTCATTTTAAGGCTTCACAGGTCTTTGTAGTGCACTATACTAATTTGAGGCAAACATACAGTAAGCACAAATAAAAACAAAATGGATCGTCTGGATCCAATGTTTGAGAAGAGGACCAATGCGAATATAAGGCGAACCTCATACGACGGCAACAGGCTCAGCAGATTCCCTTCTGCTTCTGCATCCAGATGTGCCATTCCTGTCTCAATCTCATCCAACTGCAGAAGAACGGTCTCAGTGAAGGCCTCATGAACAGACCACACCTAGAATTGATGATGAAAAATAAAAGATTGTTTTTAACGTCATATTTCAATCAGTCACGCATGAATTATTCTTACTACAATTAGCTTTACACCATTTTCGATGAATGAAGAAGAAGACTGCACCTGTAAGCTGTGAAGCATCTGAACTCCATGACACTGACCCAGATCTTGCAGCTCAGAAACCAAGCGCTCTAGTTCTGGCAGGCCCTGCATCGCCCCCTCTGGCCGCTTATGGGACAGCCGCTTAATCATTGCAAGATTCTGTCCCAAACCTTGGAAGCATCTCTGTTACCAGTCAAGTTCAAACATTATTAGTCACAAAAATGTCATGCAAGAGAGTAGTAAATTTCAAATGTACTTAAGTCATAATTAACAGTGACAGGTTTATGCTTTATGACAGACCTACCAATAAATTTGGCCATTTTATAGATTAATACAGTAATGAACAGTTAATGCTCCAGCTGTAAATAACTCTTGGTTCAGCTGTGTACCTTATGTCCTGTGAGGAGCTTGTGCAGCTGTGTGCAGCTGTGGAACGTCACGTCTTGATTGTGTAGCAGCCGCTCGGAACCCAGCTCCAGCAGCTCCCTTAGACCCTTCAGAAGAGCTTCCGAAAATTTCTGGAGCTCGGGACAATTCTGCCTCAGCATCCGCTGTCGTTCTTGGGTCCAGGTCCAAACGTCAACCTGAAGGACAACGCACTATAAGATCCGAAGATCCTTCTTTCTTAAATATAAGAAAGAACTATAAAACTAGTAAATTAAACTTTAACAGAGATCAAGAAGTTACACCAAAAAAAAAAAAATGACACCACAAATTAAGTGAATTGAATAGCATTTCTATACTTTTGGTCACATGTTATGCAAAGAAGAAATATATATTTACTCAAGAAAAGCTCACGTCATAGGTTTAAGGTACAATGGGAGTAAATATATGTTAATGTTGCATTTGGTTTTACATTTTTGTCACTGTTGCTGTTTGTATTATGTGTTGAATGAAAATGTATTGTGACCATAGTAAATCAAACAAAAGTATTTATTTGAGTGATGATACTATATTCCAACTTAAAAACATATATATTTCTTGGAAAAAAAGGAATGCTAAACAAAAAATGGCCACACACACACACGCACACACACACACACACACACACACACACACACACACACACACAGAGTATATACTGTAATTGTATGGTGCACATGGACACACTACATAAAATATTTAACACGTTAAATTTTGAATTAGAAGATTTTTTTTAAGACATACTATTTAGTAGGATTTAACCAGAAACCTTAATTATGCGCCACAAAAAACGTTCCAAAACAGACGTAATTGTCTGTATTGGATAAAATAAATAAAATGCCTTTGTATTGTAATCTAATATTAATTATCTTTAAGTGGCGAATCACCTAAACCACCAACTAAAAAAAATAGTTTACACATAAAAACATTTTTATAAAGTAAAAAAAATCAGAATTAAAATGAATACCATAATGCTTGAATAGCAACTGATGGGGTCAGATGAGTCACCATCACTCCGTGCAGACATGTTCCTCAAGAACAGATGCGCCGTGGTCTGAATAAACAGGAAGTGAAGAAGGGTTTAAATAAAAACACGTTTTCACCAGCTTAACTTCTACTGACCTGTGAAGCTTTTATATTCAGGCTCAATTCAAGAGTACAAGGTCTTTCCTTCAAAGAGGACACAAGCTGGACCAAAGACTTTTCACCCGCTTCTTTGTCTTCAAAACTTGACAAATCCAACCCACTATGGGGAATTGAAACATAAAGTAAGACGACATATTGTTTTTGGTTTGGAACAACACAAACGGTGAGCGATAGTTTCTACACACCGTGAGCTTTCCAGAGACTGATGGAGGCTCTGGTGAGCGATGGACTCAAGCAGAGCTCTCTGCTCCTTCATTTCACACTGCATCTCCTAGGAAGTCCAAACGTATGAAAATGACAACTCGTTTCATAACAAAGCCAAAGTGTGGAATAAACGCAATGCAGAATTACCCGGGTGGTTTCTTCTGTAAGCCGAGATGCTTTGTCTCCAACACAAGTTATGACCTCAGAGGTTCTAATTTCTGTCTCAACACGATCATGTAAAATTGGGATTTGGACCGACTTTTCATCTGTGCTTGTACTTCTAGGCCTTTGTGGCTTTACATCGGTTTCCCTGGAAACCAGCACTTCATTCTCTGCTACTATCAAGGACTGGTTGCTTCCAGCTTCAAGCATTAGACTTTGGTGCTCTGCGTAGTCTTCAAAACGTTTGTATGAGTGTTTGACTGCGTCTGTAGATGCTTTAGGAAAGGAAGAGTGAAGAAAACCACATCCCGTTTCTTCGTGCTGAAATTGGAGCGTGAGAGAATCTTCCAGAGATGATACCTGAGATTAAAAGATGCAGGTGATGATTTCACCATGAGTAGTACGTGATGTTCTTATTCTTATTGTAATAATCAGTGAGGAACCTTAAGGCAAAGTTGTAAATAATCACTAGACAATTAAATGTTCTGACACTGAAGTCTAATTTCAAGTTTCATTTCAGTATTTACCTCAAAGGCAGATTGTGATACAGTAGCTGGACAGTCAGTGTTTATGACCGTCTCTTCCGTTACAGTGGCATCAGGGTCCTTTAAAGTGGAAAAAAAAATCAATATAAATGAAATTATAACTTCAGATGAACAGACTTCCTGAAATATAAGAGGTCATTGAGTTACCGAGAGAACAGCACTGCGGTACAAGAAAGTATATATATTTAAAAAAAGAAAAAGAAAAGTACAGCACTACTTTTCTGAAAAATGATCAGGAGCCAGTCACAGCAAATATATGTTTCAATTATTTCCATTATAGATTACGGCATTTCTATTACTATTACTTACGAAGAAAACATGCAAACTAAAATAAAAACCCATCCACAAAATAACCAAACTCTTCAAATGTTCACTTAAAAAGAGTGAACATTTGTAAAAAGTTACAAAAAAGTACTTTGGGATATTTTTTTACTCTTACTTTTACACACACACACACACACACACACACACACACACACACACACACACACGCGCACACACGCGCACACACACACACACACACACAAATGTGAGGATTTAAAAAAAAGACATTGGGTTAAAAAATTTATTTCATGACATTAAAGTGTGAGAGGAGCCATTTACTTCTGGGATGCTGCAAGTGACTGTTCCTGAGGATGAAGACTGGCTGCCTTTATCATCTTCATCATCCGCAGAGCCCTGCGTAACCAGGTTAGAAACACACATGATGTGAGCCCGACTCAAACAGCTTCAGCCCCACACCTTCATTATACTGAACACAAGAAGATCTATATAATAGTATAGAACGTTGAACAATAAAATCAACAAACGGAGAGATAGTTCTAGGTTAGTAACCTTAACATGGGACACTGGATTATCTCAGGAAGTGTGAGGATTCTCAAAAATGTGTAAATGAGCAGATTTAAGGCGGAATTTACCATCTAAATTATTTTTAAGATGAGCCAAACTGACCTGGATGTTTTTTTCAGAACTGGGAATCACTTCAACTGCATTTCCAATGGAAGCCTGATGAAAGACACAGTGTTTCAAACCAATGCTCCACAAGTTCAAAGCAAAGGTCACAAAATCATGGGAAAAGTCTTGATAGTGTCCCAAATGAGTTAAACTACTTTTTCTATAAATACAACGACAGAAATGATTTAGAAACACGTCATGTTTAAGTGCTTTGTTGTGAAGCGCAATCAAACATCCCACTCTTTGAATTTTCTTAGATATCTCTTTTTCCCATAATCCCACAGATGTTAAAGAAGAAGCGAGGTCAAAAACAAGAAAGAGGTCGTGGCTACTGATAAACTGCACTTTGCAGTTGCTATAAATGGAACTATTCAAAGTTCATTCGGCACTCTTCAGCTTATTAGCTTCTTTTTGTGCAACTGTGAATAAGCTTAACACTTAAAACAAAAAATAAAACTAGTTGTCAATATGCCAACTGCCAGAAAATGGTATTTTTCAGTTTGTAAGTTGACAACGTGAATGATAAATACATTTTAGTACTCTTTACGATACAATATAATGTGTTAGAATTCAAATGTGTTAATAGAACAAAAGAATTGAAACTTTTTTATTGTAACTATACACAAATACAATGCACATACCGTATGTAATTGTAATATACCATGTGAACATGTGTTATGCACGATGAAAGAGAAAATCACCTTGTTAATTGCAAAGTGAGATATAATTATATTCAATATATTAAATTATATTAAATAATATATATAATAAAAATAAAATGAAAATGTATAAAAAAATTAATAATAACCAAAAGCGTAATAAAAATGGCAAAATAAGAGAATTGTTTGTCATTTAATGTAAAATAAATACTAATAGGTAAAAGACTAATAGGACTGATTAGGTCAATTTTAATATTAAATAATATTATTATATAATACATAATTGACAGTTAAAATAAAAAATGTTTTCTGTGGCACGATCCTTCATTGACTACCAATTTGTAATTATAAAATACACTTTTATTTCAAATAATTAAATTCCATAAAAATGTCAGCTGAACACACCCTCAATGCGGCAGTCCGCTGAGAAGCGAGCTGCTCCAGCTCCTGGATGGGCTGCAGAAGCTCCTGTGCTCGGTGAAAAGCCACCAGGGTTTGCTCTGCTTCTGAAGGAAGACCCAGACCAGGCCTGCAACTCTCGATTTCTTCAATTGTTCCGTTCATGGACTGAATATTATCTAGAATGACCTGTTTGAACATAAATCACTGGTAAGAAACAGTGGAATTTAATCAGAAAGGAGATTAAAGTGGGATGAGAACCTGTATGCTCAAGAGATGTTCCTCAGCAGAGCCGCTCTCGATGTTGGTGGAGGAAAGTATTGTTTTTATTTTTGCCACATTCTTCTCCATCATGTCTATCTCTTCTTCAATGGCATCCATCTCCTAGAAAGTTCACTCAGTGTGATGAATAAACACTCAATGAAAGAATTCAACTTCAAGGGCAATACAATTATAAAACTGCTTTAGATTTCCTTAAATTTAACTGAATAAATAGTTTTTGGTACTGATTGACAAAGATGTGCCATCACATTAAATCATGCAGAGAATATTACGCCTACTCCAGAGGCGTAAAGTACTCGAGTAAATGGACTTAGCTAATTTGCTAAAGCATCTTTTGGCTACTTTGTGCATGTACTGGTATTAAAAATTGAAGCCACATTTACTCTCTTCTCACCTACATTTTTAGGCATCTTTTTTGACCGTGTGTAATTTCTTGAGCGGACAAGGTGATATTGCAGGATGCTGAGTGTACTGGATGATATTTATCAACTAAATCACGTCAACGTGAATTAACGGTTCGATTTTTTGCACATTTGAGTTTGACAGACTGAAATTTTGGGCTTTTTTGCCATTTTGTTCTGCCATTTTGAAACATTGAATTTTTAATATTAATTTCTGTATTAGGAAATAAAACCTCATAAATAATGGGTTGTTTTTCACATTTCTTGAAATTCTTCACATTTTGAGCCAACATTCCGTAGGTGTAAAATACTTAAGCTCTTTTAAAATCGATCAAAGATACTTTGCGAAGTCTTCTTGGAATTGGTGACTTGTAGTTTGTAATGGAGTGATTTTCACAGTAAGGTTTCACAGTAAGGTAATACTTGATAAAAAAAAATGTTTTTGTTATAAATCTTATAAAAGTGCGTAGTAGAAGGGAATGTGATTTTAAGTAGCCTTTTGTAACAAGGATCACATTTCTATTTCTTTTACCGGTGTAAAGCATTGGAATTCTTTGGACAATAAACTCAAAAAAAAAATGTCTCAATATCACTCGATTTGAGTATAAATGTAAGCAAAACATGATACAAATGTATGAGAAATGATTTAATTGTGTTTGGTTTTGTTGGTACAGAAATTGCCATCTGTGGTTGTTTTGTTATGTGTGTAGTTTTTGTTATTTGTGACATTAATGGGGTATGGGTAAACTAGGGGTAAACAAGACGTGGTCTTCATCATACTCATGTTCTTAATGTGGAATATGTTTTTGCATTACTACTTAAAAGAACAAATAAAAATGAAATACAAATGAAATCTTACCTCCGCGAGATGCTGAAGGTGGGCCAGGGGGTCCACAATTCTCCGCTGCACTAGTGAGATATTTTGGACAGTTTGGTTGAGGCGAAGTTCTTGCGAGGTGGTGTCACACACTGTGGTGATCTCCTGCAGAACAGGACGGAAATCCTCCAGAGCTGCTTTGAATCCCTCAGCCTCTTCCACCATCATCTTCAAGACACACAGCCAGAATAAAACAAGCACTTAGAAATTTCTGGACACGTTTTACCAGAAATTCCCATTGGAAATACCAACTAAAATGTCTGGTGTAACCAACTTAATAAAGGGTTGGTTAAACCACTTATAAACGGCTTAGATACATTTTATACCTCTATAATAAAACGGCAACACATTTATGGCCTTACTTTGAGGGAACAAGCATGGCAATGAATGCATTTTGCAGTTCTGTAGGTTCTAGAGGTGAGCATCAAGGACTCTGTCTGCTTTTGCCAGCCAGTGGAGCTACTGATGATTCCATCATATTCCTGAAGCAAAGCGGGAATCTGGACAAACAAAATATTGCCATTTCTCATCAAATAATGAGATGTAAGATATAAGAATAAAAAAAAAATAATTTAAAAAAGCATCTCACTTTGCTGATGAGTGTCGTCCTCTGCTCGGCCTGTTTGGCTGTGATTTGGTAGAGCTGAAGTGGCTGTGTGAGTCGGTCCATGAAGATGTGCGCTCGCTCCGGCTGCTGCTCAGCTAGATCCTGCACTTCAGCTTCCAGCTTTGTGATGCGAGTGTGCCACTGGTCCAGCTCATCCCATATATGCTGCCCAAACACATCAAATTAAGACTTAAACCGACAATAATAGGAAGCACAGAAGTTCAGTAGATTGTCTAAATCGTCTTCACGTATTACGCTGCGATAATCTGCAAAACAAGCAACTCTGAAAATGTACTGTAAAAATTAGTGGACATAAAAACTAAATATTAATAAAAAAAATACTTTTTTTTTAAGTTAAGAAAACAGTTCTTAAGCGTAAGACCTAAAAAGGTTTATTAAAAATATCCCATATATATCCAAAATGTACCTTTTGAGTAATTTCAGCCTCTGATAAACTAGAAATGTTCTTAAGTAAGGCCTGGACCGTTTTTAGACCGACCGTGACTTCTCTTATGTCTTCAGACATTTTCTGAAGAGGACCAGAATTCTCTAAAGCCACCTCAACCTGAAAATACACAGTTTTAAAGAAAGTTTGACTTTTTCTGAAAAATACATGTACATCCAGACATCATACAAATTTATTATTACCTTCATAGATAAAAACATATTGTCTTTTAAGTGTAAATAAGAAAGAGAGAGAGAAAGACAAATGAAAGAGTTGGTTCTTTCTAAAAAGAATATATGGTTGGACGGAAACAGACTGACGGACAGACAAATAAGCATGAAAAAATTAAATGAGAGAGTGAAAGATGGATTAAAGACTTGGAGAAGGCATGAAAAGAGTTGGAGAACAAGAGAGAAATGGATATAGAGAGATTAAGCCTCGTTAATCTCAGGTTTTCCCCTGAGATCAATAAAGAGTCTGTCTGTCTATCACTAATTCTTCAGTTTTAAGTAAGTCACTAATAGTAAATACTTGTTCCTTGGCGTCCTGAAGAGACAAAGCAAGTTCTTTCTGTAATGTCTCGATCTCTGCTGGCACACAGCTCCATCTCTTCTGCACTCTGTTCATGACATCTTCTAGTGCGTCCTTCTGCGATACCAGTCCCACCTTTACCTCCTACGTGATGACAACACAACATATAGAAGGTTAACTGTGAAAGTCAAGGTCCCTGTACAATAGACTGCGGAACACAGACCAGCAAGTGTTCAGCATCTGACTCGCAGTTTAAAACCAGAATGTGAGACAGAAGGGCCTGTTGAATGGCTCTCATATCTTCCTGGACGTTGCCCAAATCCTGGATCTCTGAAAGAAGCTCGTGATGGATGGCATTGCTCTGATCTCTAAGACTGTAAAAAAAAAAGCCTGGTTGGTGAATGTAAATTGCAAATATTTGGATCGAACAGCAAAATGAATAAATCAAAGTGATACCGTCTACAGTGATCCCGCAGAGACTGCCATTCCACGCATGTCTGAGGATTTACTCTCAGCTGTAAATCAGAGATCCCGAGTAGTTGTCCAGTTGATGGGAGAAGTGAAGCCAAAGTCTGATGCTCCAGCTCCAGCTCAGCCTGAAGGTTCTCCGTCAGAGTCAGACGACCCATTAGATGCTTCAGTGGTCCAGTCACCATAGATGAGTCAGGGAGACGGTTCTGTAGTCTGATAAGACTTTGCTTTGATCTCCTCAGCTACAAAGGAAGCAAAATAAAATAGTTATTTTACAATATATATAATTGGAAAAAAAAAAAAAAAAAAAGAAAAAAAAAATATATATTTGCTTTGTTGTATATACAGTAAAATAATATCATTCTCGAAATGTGAATGCAGTCTCATAAAATATGCAAATTACAACTATTAAAATAAACTACTAAAACAAAAAAAACGGTATATTGTATGTACGTTATGGATAAAAAATACAGTACATGTCGTGTATAAACTGTTGTATATACAAGAAAAACTAATTCTTAAATCTTGAGAATAAAGCCATGTTCAATGTGAGATGCAAAAACCCACACAAACAAATAAAGTATTAAAATTAAGCTTAAAATAAATGTACAAAATACAATTTAACACAACAATTTAAGCTGTGTGAATATATAATATATAATAGAATATATATAATATAATATACAATACATAAAAAATTATATATATATATATATATTTGCATAGGTAATACATACAACATATTGTACATTTAATTTATACATACAACATATAAAACATTCCATAGACACAACATATGTGTTGCGTGCATTGCATATACGCAACAAAAAAATCCTGAGAATGAAGCCATTATGTACAAAAGACACAAAAGACAAGTGACAGTATTAAAAAACTAACTTGAACAGCACATTCCATCCATCCTGCTTCTTTAGGAGAAGATTGTGTTGCAAGAAACTTCACTCTGCAACGTATTGTCGCCCAAAACCTCCAAAGATGCTTGAGCTTCAGGTCCGCAGAGGCATTGCAGTGAAGACCTGGGCAGCTTTCTTTCAAAGATTCCAGCTTCTCAGCAGCTTTCTCTACATCTTCCTGAAGAGTCTGAAGAGAATAATTTTCATATTTTATGAACAATAAATTGTAAAATGACCTAATATTAGACTAGAAAACAGACCTTCAGGTTGAACTCATGATCAAGGGAGGCTTCTACAAAAGATTTTTGACAGATTGAGATTTTAGGTTCCATGTTCCTGAGAATTTGGTAGGTATTTTCATGGTGACTCAGATGTGCAATTTCTTCTCTCATGCACCTAAATTAAAGTGGAAATATTGGATAATTAAAATGCGCTAAATGAAATGGGCTGGAGTGCCTTTCATAACGAACAAATGCTTTCCTTTCAGACTAATTGTTCTCGTCTGTGCATGTTTTCGGAGCAAATAGTTTCCGAGTACTGCACTACGGCATATAGTACGCATTTAAAGGGCAAAATAATTATACTGTAAATGTTTGCCCAAATTGACAGAAATGTCAATAAAAAGCTACCATCAAAATTACCATCGTAAATGTAATATTATGAATCAGACTTTCAAGCTCTAAACAATTAACAAAATCTATTACATGCTTTTGTCTTAAAAGCCAATTCTATCTTACCTCTTTAATGAATCCAGTTTAAGTTGAATCTGAGCTTTCAGCTTGGCATCCTGCACCAGAAGGAAGCTCAAAACCCTTATATGAAGTTCCTCGGTTGAAGAAATGAAGAGAAATGGCAGCTTGGGTCTGCAAGCACCAAGTTCAGCCATACAGGCCTGGAAACTCTCAACCAGCGTTGTAAGAAGCTGCTGGGTATAACTCTGCTCCTCTTTGTAGTCCCTAAAGCTGCCAGAAGGCATCTCCAAACCGCATTCAATCTGGTGAAATGAACTTTTTGCGCCTTGAAGAATCCAGTGATAATGGCGATGAAATTCCCAAAATTGAATTAAGCTCTCCTAGACAAACACAACAGAAACAGTAAAAGCCAAGTAAAAGCCGTCCATTTTGGCTAGAAAAGGTTCAGGAACACAGAGGACTTCTGAAATGCAGTGTTGGGCTGTGCAATCACTTGTGGGCCTTCAAAAACATCTTAACATGCAGAAACACAGTACAACTAGTGGCTAGAATGCAGATAGAAACTACTGTAGTGTTGCTAAAACAAATCCCTTTACTAGACAAACTATGGGTGAACAAGCGATTGTTAACATGCTTCAATCTTGCAAATTGTATAATCACGGGCTCTGAATACATTGGCATTGCCGATTTTGTTAAAGTGAAAGTTTTATCGACAAATAACGTAGTCGTTAGAGGTCGTCCGCTTTGACTTTGACCTGCCTGGCAACAAACAAAGGCTGAAATTTGATTGGTTAAAAAAAACTTTAATACAAAAATCTACTGACAATTTGAAAAAGCTGTGAAAGCCCATTAGGAATCATTTAATGATTATTTGTGTACCAAATTACCATCAGTTTGTGATTCAGATGTTTTTTTAGAAGGCCTGCCACTACTGAATTTAGGTGCATGGTCCTTACCTTACATAACCAGCAGTCATTAAGAGTCATCTGGACAAGTTCAATGGTTTCCTTGTGCTTTTCTTCATCTCTTTCTGCTTCTGTTTCGTCCCTGCAGCTCTGGATTAGTTCTAGAAGAGACTCCACAGCACTGACCAGTGTCAACCGCTTCCGTATCTCGACCAGAACATCCTTATCTGTCAAGTTGATGGTCATATTCATTTTGTCAGTGATGCTCATGCTGAGTTCAGAAAGAACGTTGAGGTCCGTTGAGCTACTGAATGGCTTCACCAATGAACAAATATAGGTTTTTGCTTCTCTTTGGACTTTGAGCTCCCAAGATGCAACCTGCTCAAAAACCAAGTGAATCTTCTGCTTTTCATCGGCCAGTTGAGATGAACTGAGATCTTTGGAAATCATCTCCAGCTGCTCAGCGGCTTCTTGACAAGTCAATCTCGCCAGATTCAGTTCAACAAACAGAACCTGACATAATTGTAGCCCTGCTTCAAAATTGGAGTTGGAAATTTGAGGCAAATGTCTGACCAACGTGTCGTGATGGTTCTCGATACGCTGTCTTAATCTGAGGTATACATCATGCTGTACGGCCTGTTGGTTTACTAGATGCAATGTTCTCCGCAGGTCTGCTATGGTGAAGAGCATCTCTTTGCGTTGCGATCCTGGACAGTGAGGAAGGCCCTGCACTTTGCACTGAAGCTCTACTAACATGTGCTTCACGGGTTCAAGAGCTGAGACGGAGTTCCTTGAAAGAGCAAACTGTTGTGTCGAGATGTCAGCACTTATCTGTCTCAAGTTCTGCTGAATGGCATTCTGCTCCTCAACAGAAGTCTCCTGAGCCTTAATGACTTCCTGGAGAACCCACTGCAAGGCCCAAGTGTGGTCAATGACTCTGGAAACATCTCCCTGTAAGGTTAAGAGGACATCTATAATGTAAAAGCTCTCATCTATGTTAAGATTTGGAATCCCATTCTTGGTTTCTTCTATCAAAGACTTTACAACATCAGCCTGACTAGTGGCTGCCATTAAACCATCAGTGAACATCTGAAGCTGAATGCTTAGTTCTGGTAAGCTTGTTTCCAAAGAAAATTGTTCTCCAGTTTTCCTTTCGAGTTCAGAAGAAAGCCAAGACCTACTGTTGGTGATTTGTTTCCAAAGCTTTTGTCTAAAATGCAACTGGTTATTAGCTTCTTCAACAATCTCATCAATAGTTTCAGAAATCCTCACGTACTGTTCCTCTAAAGACCTCAACATGGCAGACACGCCGTCTACATCTTCAGGCCGCAATTCTTCTAAGGCGAAAGCCAACTGACGCCTTTTCAGAACTGTTTCAGACTGCAGCCTTTTCAAATAGTTGAGCCGGAAATGGCAATCTTCTGGAAACAGAGGCATTGTCCTCCTCATATTGACTCTGGATTCCATTTGTTTAGCCCATGAACTGTAGTGGCTAATAAGCTTCATGACAGGCAAGCCATTTTGACAATTATGAGGGAATGAGTGTCCTTTTCCAACTAGAGTGAGTTGAGAATTCAGTCTCTGAATATTCTCTTCTACATCTGTAAGCTCTTTCTTTCCTGGATGGCATGATGAGAGAACCTGAAAGATCTCTTTGAGGTACAGGTAATTCTCAGTCACAGCATCAAAGTCTGGAATATTAAAACTTTCCAGACAGTCAAGAATTCCATGAGATGGATTGTGAGAAGGCAGGGTTTCCAAAACCGTAAGATCTTCTCGAAGTCCCTCAATCTTTTTCAGAAATTCTGAGACCTTGCTTTTACAAATGTTAGTCTTCCAAAGCCTACTGGAAGCTTCCTGCTCCAAACTCAGCCATTGTTCCTGCAAAGTCTGAACAGGCTTGAGGCAGAAAACAGGCCCTTCGTTCTCAGAATGGCAAGCTGAGATCTGACAGCATGTCTGCAGAAGCTCTTCAAACATGCTCCTCTTCTTGCTCATGTTGGTCAGGAACACGGTCAGATGTTCTGCTTGCTCGGTGCTGCTCTCAATACATTCCCTTCAAAAGAATAAAACAACTAGATAAGAAGTCACTGATACAGCATTAAAATTGTGACACAGTGTCTCAAAATATATCAAAGACTCACCGTGTAATTTTGTTTAGTTCGTTCTCCAGATTAAAAAGTGTATTAATGATGGCTTTGTGTTGCTGATGGTATCGTACAACCAATCGCCTTTGTGACTCTTTAATGCCCAGCATTTTGGAAGCAGTGAGGAGAACTGCTTTCCATCTATCTTCCAGGTTCTTGTCAAGAGCCGTGTTGGGCCCATTGATGGCTCCATCTCTCTGAACTCGGGACAGTTGTTCCAGAACAGCCTCATGACAGATCTGTGACATAAGCAGAGATATTGAAGAAGATTTCAAGAGACTGACAACTTGGTGTCATAACATTACATTGCTATTGTTACATATAGATAGATAATCACTGTACTATAGAAACTAGAATTGTAGAGACATGGGCATCACCTCAGCTTCTTTCAGCAGATTATTCATATACTCAATACTGAGCTGTACCGGTCGATATTGGCAACTGAAAATCCACAGAAGAATCTGGACAAAAAAGCCTTCGGAATCGGTGAGGGAACTTTCCAAAAAACAGGAACTCTCCATTGACCAAGCTTCCTGTAAAAGAGAGGAAAAAAAAAATAATAAATTCAGAATTCAGCATGCTTAATCAAAAAATGTTGTTAATACTTCACAGACTAAACTACTAAAGATTTACAGCGCAAGTTTAATTCCCAAACCTTCCTAAGCATTTTTCCTTCAAGACTCAAACTAAATTAGATCAATATTAACTTAAAGGCCAGTGTTAACTTAAATCAGATCTTCCTTTTTACCCTTATCAGACACCTAAAAGCCTGCATGCGCATTTTAATAGAAATTGTATAGATTTATAATTTATACAAATGTATTTAGAATTTTTATACAAAGAACACAAAACCGGGTAGTAATACCTCATTAAAAAGACTGAATTCCGGAAGAGACTGGACATTATTAATGGTGTCCAGTAAAAGTGTCCAGTCAAATCCCCCTCCTGGCTGCTGTTCTTGGTCTGGTTTGTCTCTTCCAGATGTGTCTAAATCCAACGCTTGCATTTTTTCACACTACAGAAAAAAAAAGGACAAAGATCTGAATTTTACATTTAATTGAAATACTGATTACACTTACATTTCACATTTCAGTGAAGAGAGGAAACCGAGCTCTTAGCGGAGGAGAAGAATGCCACAGCTAACCAAGCGATCATTCCTTCTAGAAGGTGTGTGTGCCCGCAGGCCCAGAGCAAACGCTAAAGACGACGCTTTACAGGAACTAGACCTATACGTGTATCTGATTTCAGCTTTTCCTCAAAAGAATAGAAAGGAAAAGACACGTGTGTGAATACTGAATTTATTATTAATATATTTATATGTAGGACAGAAAGTGAGAGATGGACAGAGATTGCAGCCGAGACAAAAGATAAAAAGAGAGAGAGTGAGGGAGAGTGAGTGAGAGAGAGAGAGAGAGAGAGAGAGAGAGGGAGGGAGTGTGTAGATAGTGACAATGATAGACAAAAGTGAGATTGAGAGAGACATACAGACACATTACAAAATTTAAATTAACATTTTACAAATAAAGTTACAGCTAAGAAAAACTCAATCGAAGACTGGACTGCACGTGGAAGTTAGACAAACAAAGAGAGAGAAAAAGAGAGAGAGAGAGAGAGATACAGACAAGAGTCAGAGAGTACAAGACGGAGAGAGAGCAAGAGACAGAAAAATTATCTTCAATATAAGTGGTTTTGTAAAACATTGTGGAGAAAAAAAAAACTCAAGTAACAGCTAAATTAAGCGAAAAAGAGCCTGACCTTTAACAAAAAAACATTCGCTGCTTGAGCACAAAAGGATTAGTAGTTCACTACCGCGCAACTTTAACAAACAACTTAAAGCAAACCATTCAAATCAAACGCATTTTGAAAGGAAAAATAAAGTTTAAAAAGAACTCAAAAGAAAATGTTGGTCATCATGCTTTACACCCGACGACCCGGTTAATGGCACGTAAAATAGATTGAGCGCTGCGCGTACAGTAAGCCAGTGTGGCCTTTTTCATAGTAAAAGCCCTTACATGCAAAGGAAGCATCGTTTTAGAACCTTCGTTCTTCTCCCTTCCAGAAGTTCTGATGAACTGAATTTCTTTGGATGAGAAAATGGCGGTAAGATCTGGATTAAAACAATCCACCTTTTCTTTCAATACACCATCTACGACCGCACCATCAGCTTGAGGAACTACGGTGGTCTTCAAAACGCTGCCCAGAGTCTGTGTCTGCAGAAGACCAACACCATAGGATTGAAGCTTTGAGGAACCTGTTGAGAAACCACTGCTTGGTTGCCTTCCATCTGGTTTCCCATCTATAGGCTCCTGGAATGTGTTGGGGTCATGGAGGAGCCCATTTTCAATCATTAGAACTTCTTTGTTACAAAGCTCCACCACACCATCTCTGATAGAAGCTTGCCTTGATCTGTTGGCCTTTATTATTTCAGGTTGGACATTTTCAGCCACCTTCTCAGATTCAGAGATTTTTAAGTTCTTAGAATCATTTTCGGGGTAATGAATGTCTGGTTTTTGTGTGAAAGTCTCAGAGCCTGGTCTAGACTGTGGTGGAGAGGTCTTCAGGTCTAAGATGATGGTGAACACTTTCTTGGAAGGTTTAGTTTGTGAAGACTTTAGTTCTTCCTCTTCACTTTTCGATCTTAAGTGGGACACAGAGCTCATTCCTACCCTGTGTTGATCACCCGCCATTGTACAAAAATTCACACTGCTTCCGTTTTTGGCAAAATGTGGCTCCGATTTGACAGAATCGGACTCTAGAATTATAGTAAAACCAGGCTTTTTTGATTTAGGCCTGAGCGGAGGAGCACAGACGCATCCTTGTGATGGAGATGCATGTAATTTGTCACTATCAGGAATGGAATGAGCAGCTTCAGATCTTTCTTCAGGAACGGAGGGCTTCAGGTTCTCAGGATATGTGCTTTCTCTTTTTTCAATGGAATTAAATTCACTGAGCGCATCCTGCAAAGAAAGAAACATACTTTGAGATTGAGTAAACCTAACTCACAGCAATGAACAATGTTCATTGAAACCTGCTCATCCTAGAAATATTACAAAAACAATGTTCCAAATACTAAATATTCCGAGTTTATAGAGACAAATAGACAATGAGTAGCAAATTAATGTAAGTTCAACTAAGCTTGAAAGGAAATTTCAGCAGAGCTTTAACAGAAATGTTCCTGAGAATGAGAAACCCTGAAGTGCCTTCATTTATACTTGTGTTGGTATCAGAAAAGAAAAGTTATCTTTTAGAAGCCATTGTATCAGAAAAGTTCCTCTGAATGATGAACCAACAGAAAAACAAGCATTTTTTTTTTAATAAACAAGCACTTAAAGTACGAGGTGCTTTTCTACAATAATGGCGTAGCATGGATGCTCCATTAATCAGCCAAGTGGTCAGAAAATGTGAATCTTTCATTACGCCTATTATATTTACACTCAAAGACCCAAAAACATATTTGTATGTTTTAGCTTCAGCTACTATTTCATAAAGTGCATGTTCTGTAGACTTTTTCTCTTCAGTCATAATGATTAGACCAGTGATTCCCAACCAGCGGCCCGCGGGCCATATCCGGCCCGTAAAGTTACATGTGACCTGTTCTTTTGTTCTATATTCACATATTTATTTAGTAATTGTTGTTCGTTGGTAAGGAGCTAAAATCAGAATGACATTTAATCTGAGACGACCTTCAGGCTCCTCTGAAGGACAAATTAAGAGAAAAACAGGAAAACCTACTGACAAATAAGCAAAGAAATCAACAAGTTGTTTACCTGCCGTCTCTGGGACTCAACGCTCTGCAGGGAACTAAAAAGATAAATGACAAATTATTTAAATTTTTTTTTTCTATTATGTTTCTATGCTTTTGTGATTATACAGGAAATGCATAGATTTGCGAACCATGTACCTGTTGTGATCTTCTGTAAATGTCACATTAGACCCCAGACTCTCAACACTCACACGGTGGTCAACAACGTCCTTTCCTTCTTTTTTACAACGATCTTGTCCTTGTGAAACTATTTTGTGCAGGTCATGCAAGCAACTCTCAGATTGAATCTGGAGATCAGAAGAGCAGTATGCAACAATTTAGCATCTTAGTAATTTTATTGCACATTAAAACAATGACAAAATCATTTGAAAAAAAAAAATACTGGATGAAACACAAACTGTATTGTTAGGACTAGAAGGTGAACTTAAAATATATAAAAGTTTTTAATTAAATAATGAAATACATTTTATTGTTATTTACATGAATAGCGACAAATTAAATGCGACAAAAAAATCTGGGAAAAAAAACGTGTGCCTTATAAGCAAAAAAACATTTTCAAAAGACGTTTATTAGTAGTGCAATTTATAATCCAATGCACCTTATATTCTGCAATATATGGTAGGATAGATGACATTTATAGAAAACAAATGTAATATTTTTGAAGCCAAATACCATAAATGTCACATTGTATAAACAAACTCGGAAAAACTACTTGGAGAATAGACATCAATTTGGAACATTGAAAATTACTTCCTCCGCTGTCGCAATTTGAAAATTATATAAGGAAAAAAAAAAAATCAATAAAGCAAAACAAAAAGAAGCCCAGTTCATTTTTGGAACGAAACCGAGCAGTGCGTCACAGGCCCTTTATCATATGAGGGATTGAAATGGAATTTAAGATTGATGTTTTCACGGACATTACTCTTAGAGTTACCTAGAAACAAATTGATGCTCGGCCTGCAGAGAAAAAAAAAATCTTTCCACCAGCACCGGTTCATATCCCAGTTCAGAGTATTTGAAGCACTCCAACCTTCCGAAAACAAACCTGGATGAGAAAACTACCTGTACAGCTGTGATTCTCTCATCACATGTCTCTTCTGCGAGTCCATCTTCACCAGGATTTTCTAGACAGTCACGTGTTTTAAGTTCCCGTGATGGTTCTACTGATGAATTTGATTGAGATGTTTCTTGGTTGTGGACCATGGGAGGATCTTCTGACATGTAGTTCATCACGTGGACTTTCTTCGCTGAAACCAACTCTTTGGCTTGGCGGATGCTCTCTTGAAGCCGGGCGCCAGCTTCATCCAGGGCTCGGACGCTTTCTGGACCTTCAATGCTGGTCAGTAGATCTATCTGCTGGCTTAAATTATCTGACTGTTCGGATTCTGTTTGCAGCTGATCTGACAGTCGCTGTGAAAAAAAAAAACTATGAGGAATAAAAACCTAAAAAGATATTTTTATCCAATTGATCTACCTGTATTGTTGCAAGAACATCCAAGTTTCCAGGCATGGTCAAACCTCCCAGAGCATCTAGAATTGCTTTAATGGAGCACATTTGTTCTTCTATTGTGGATGTCAGCTGGCGTTTGGCAGCAAGCATCTGATTGGAAACCTCAATGGACTGTGAAAAAAGCTCCTTCATCTCCGCCATCCTCTTCCTCAGATGACTCTCATTCACCTGCATGTTTTTCAGGGGATGAGAAGAAGTACAAGCATCATCGTCTCATGAATCCCCAGAGACAACCGTCTCGTCCCAAACAGAACACATATCTGCATGAGAATGTTCACAACCAGGATTCATAATTCTGACGTTGACCTTCATTATTAAACAAATGATCTTGAGTATAAATCACCTGCAGCTCCAGTGGGAACTCTGGACACTTCAGCTGCTCTTGGACCTCGGACGATTTTCGATGGAAACGTTCAATGTTCTCCTCTTGAACCTTTATCTCGCTCTACACAGAGAAACAGAAGTTTGTTGTCGCCATTTAGATTTTTACAGCCATGCAAAACCTGATGTACAGACAAAAAAGCAGCAACTTCTCATCTATTATTTTCTTCTTTGTTTAAACTTTTCTACAGTATGAGCTGGCTGGCAAAGCTTTCACCTCCATTATAAAAATGTCCTGCTCGCTCTGGAAAGGACGTGTCTGAGCAAGAGTAATCATCTTTTGGGCAATCCAGGCCTCAACCTCTCGTGCCAACTGGAGGAGCTTTTCCCATCTAGAAAAGCCAGTTTGAAGATTGTCCAGATGACAATCTGTTTTTTCAGTCACCTACAAGACGAGGAAAATATGAGACTCTGAACATCTTTGCATCGTTTTTAATATATTTATAAGACATACATCAAGCCAGCGGTCCATGAGGGCATCAGCCTCGGTCTCAAAAGGGGCTTCTGGACACTCCGGGACCTTCTTCATCAGAGACTGAAGCTGTCGGCAGACTGATCTGAACTCCTCCACCGCGTCTCCAAGACCACCAAGCTCGGACTTGACACTGCTGACCTGTGAATGCATTCATATATAATTAATGTAAACACTGTATGAAAATGTTTTTCAAAGATTGAACATGGATTTGTGAAGTTAGATTTGTGCTTTAGAACAAAAAACATTTTGTAGGTAACACTGCCATCTACAGTTCAATCAGAATGAATGCAGAGAGAGAACTGACAGACGAAAATAATTACAGAATACAGCAGTGTGACAATTCTATGATGATTAGACACAAGAGACACAAATTGACACAAAAAACATGATAAATTATTAAAAAACATGCATAATTTATGTAATGGATGAATAGAATGAATGACAGAATTGAGGACTGAATAGAGACCAAAAGAATAGAAAAAAAAATGCTAGAATCTTTGATAAAAATTGATAATAACATTAATAAATTTTATGAAAAATGTAACTAAAATATGTTTTTATAGAGTTTAATATATACACATTTTACTTTATTATACTTAAATCAGAGCCTGAAAATGTGTCAGTTGTTCAAAAAAAAAAAAAAAAAACATGTAACAATAAAATGATGTGTAAAAAAATGGAGTAAGATAGAATAATAATAGTATCATCGGAAGAAAAGATAAGTACAGGACCAACAGCCAGATGTGCGACAGAAAAGATTAAAATGTGAAAGATTAAACCCAGGTTCAGCCTCCAGATGTGTAAATCCCTCCCAGCATCAGTACCTTACTGATCAGAAGATGGAGGTTTTCTTTGCCCATGTAAGATGCTTGATCACCAAGCATGACCTCAGCTTTCTGTAAAGTTCTCCCCAGAGGAATCCGACAGCTCTGAAACTTCTTCAGCAGCTGAATGAGAGCATCACACTGCTCATGGCTGAAACACACACACACGGTCAAAAACAACAACATGAACATCCATGATGAAGAGTCAATCATTACCTCTCAGTGACGGTTCTGTGAGAACGTTCCCACAGTGTCTGCAACTCAACAAGATCCGTGTCTGCACAGCTTGTCTGCGCAGACGTCTCTCTCAGATCCTGGATTTCTGAGCTCAGCGCTTCCAGTTTATTCTCCATGTCTGTTAGAAAGCGGAGTCTGAGGAGGAAAGTGGTGTTTGAACGTTGCCTTGGTCCAATTACAATTTTAATGCTCATTCACAAAAAATAGAATATATCTAGCAAACTTCTCAGACTTAGTTACCTCTGCTGGAGAGCAGGAAGCGTTGGTTCCTTCAACCTGTGTCTATCCAGTCCTGCTAGAACTTCCTTTAGGGAGACATGGAGTGTTGTCCTCTTCCTTCTTGATGCTCGCTCTCTTTGATCCAGATCTTCTCTGACTTTTTCAGATATGGGCCTGGTAACCAGCGAAGACCTAACGTCTTCAGCAGAGAAAGCCAGAGCTGCAACCATCTCGTGACAGCTGCTTGGTCCACCATCCAAATCTATCCTCATGCCGACGTCATTCAAGACTTGGTCTAGATGGAGCGATTGTTCTCTGGCCTGCTGGAGACATTGCTGGATGGAGTCTGGTGGAGGAGATGTGCTTCTGGAGGCAGTGATGTCAGCGTTTATCTGCTGAAGCTGGGACAGGAAGTTCTCAGTGGCCATCAGCGTCTGCTCAGCTCTTCTCACACAGCGTCTCTGCTGAGCGAGAGATTTCCCAACATTGAGAAGAGTCGGCTGCAGGACGGGACGTGTTTGGAGCTCAATGTGAGTCACCGCGTCGCAACCTGATTCGTCAGCTTTATTGTGCAGACTCGGCTCTTTTTGGATACTTTCATCCAGACGCTGAGGGAGAACAAAAACTGATGTTGATTAAATGAAAGGCACAAGAAAAATACTTTACAAAATTTTGACACAAAGTAAGAATTGCAACACAAAGTCAGAATAGCAAGATAGAAAGTCAGAATCACGAAATATAAAGTTTATTGCAAGATATGAAAGTGAGAATTGCGAGATATTAAGTGAGAATTGCAAGACAAAGTCATAATTGCGAGACAAAATATCATAATTGCGAGATATAAAGTGAGAATTGCAAGATAAATAGTCAGAATTATGAGGAATAGCAACTTATATAGTCAGAATTCCGACAGAATTGTCTCAGAAGTGTGACTTTATGTCTTGCAATTCTCAATTTATAACTCGCTATTCTGACTTTTTAAGAGGAAAGTCAAAGTCTTTTCTTAGTTTTCCTTTTTATTGGTGAGAACGGGCTTCCATATGATACAGAATCAAATGGAAAAAGCGAGATTTTTTTTAATCAGAGAAGTTTGAAAATGGAACTGCTTCTACCTTCAGAGCTTCATGTAGATTCCTGGAATTGGTGATGGCAAAGTTCCTAATGCTCAGAGGTTTCTCAAGAAGCTCCTTCAGCTGATCAGAAATCATACTGGTCTTCATGCCAGAATGGAAACCAGGGGGCGTCTCCGCAGTTTGAATGGAATCCTCTCTGAGAAGTCATCATGAATGAAACGAGTTAATAAGGATTGTGGTCTACACGCTTCCTGCATAAACAGTCGTGATGCATAATGTTGAACAAAATTTTCAAATATGCTTTGATTTTATGCTAGAAAAAGACTTCACCTGCTGTGAACTTCCGGCTGGAGAATCTTCCCTTGCTGGGCTTTGCAAGAGTGGATGATGGTTTCCTCAGGTATTCCTCCTATCTCCACAGTCTTGGTCGAGACAATGGCCTGCAAGAGAATAACTCTTAAAAGTGGAGTGTTCCACAACAGCCAAAGATTCTCCTGAGAAGCCCTAAACAATCTCAGCAGATTAAATCCGTTGAGCCTTGAGTATTCTTAAGAAGGTTAAGAGAAGGCCAATCAGAGCTCATCAAATTTGCATGGATTATCTCCACGCTTGGTTACAAGCACACTCATGCCACCGAAAACGTGCCTGGAACACGGTGCGCACGAGTTCCAGGGCGTGTGTGTGTTATTGTGACAAGAATAGAATAAATTAACATGTGATTGTGTTTTTTATAACTTTGTTAAATTGTGACACCTGCAGAGATATCAAATAATTTGTACCTCTGAGTCAATGACTGGCTGGTCTTCAAACTGCTCGGCTTCAGCGTCCTTGACAAACGTCTTGCTACTGACGCACACACACACAGGTCAGATGTTAAATCGGTGAAATTAATTCCATAAATCATTATTTAAAAATTAATGTCATTCCAGAATTCAAAAACATTCAAGATGTTTAAGCAGCAAAAGACTGTAGTGGGTTTGAGCAATAAAAAGCAATAATTTTCATTCATGCGTATTTTCATGTTTTGTGGAAGGAATTTACAAATAAACAACTTTGCAAACCCAATTCACAACCTTGATGTTGCGAACACCAGCTCTGCACATTGAGCTAGTCACTTTAATGACACTTTAATCTCTTTAATCTCTTTCAAGACATGGAAGACATTTGGGGAAAAAAATGCCTGCAAATTCATATTTTTAATACAATGTTCTGATTAGAAATACAATATGTACTGTACTGTATATCAAAATTTATATATATATATATATATATATATATATATATATATAGTATATATATATATTTTCATTACTGTATAATACTTATACATTTCATTAGAAAAATATTATATTGTATTTTGAACTAATTTATTAATGTAGATAAATTACACTTCATACCTATTCTGCCGCATTTCTGAGTTCAGGTTGAAGTCTGTGTGATGCTGCGCTCCATCTTGTCTTTTACTTGTATTGATAAGAACATTCTCTGTGTCCAGAAGCGTCTCATTTATTCTTCTCAAGGCTTTAAGACAAGCTGACCTTCCATCTGCACTTGCACCAACCTATGGAAAAAAATATAAAAGCAATCTTTATACTTTAAAGTACATGACATGAACGGAAATTTAATTTTAAATAAGCAAGCCAGTATCAAACTACACTTATGACAAAATACTGGTACAAAAAATGCTTCACTCGTACAAAACATGCTTCTAAAATTGTGAAAAAAAAAAAAACATTGCCTGTGTGTCTTAAAAACCCAAAAAAAAAGATTTAGTAGACATATTTTAAAGGCTCAAAACATACAGTAGGTGAACGTGATGTATACTTGCCCTTAATATGTTAATACGTGTAATATGTTAATAAGTAACACATGTTTGTGGAAATAAGCAGCTAGGGGGGCTAGATTAGATTTATTGGATAAGCTCTCCGTACATGCAGAGGCTTGCGGTATGCACTGCACGCACATATGTAGACATTAATAGACAGTTCATTTTCTGAACGGCTTTTCCCATTCTGGGTCACGGGGAGCTGGTGTCAATTCCAGCAACTACCCTGGATTGGTGGCCAACCAATCGCAACGCGGGGCACAAAGACACACATTCCCACTCAAATCAAACAGATGGTCTATGCTAATGCTAACGCTAACACCAACTTGCTAACACTTTGCCATTTTTACAACAGTGCTTTGTTTCTTACCTCCCACTGAGCTCTAATAGAATGAGTGAGAAGGTCCACGTCACCGAGCTGGTGGTCAGTGCAGAAGGAGCTCATTCCCCTCACAGCGTCAAGAAACGTCTCCAGCACAGAAGGCCTGAGAAGACGCATTTCCACTGGCCTTTTCTTTTCCTGCTTCTCAGACGTTGATTTATCACTCATCAGCGTAATAACATCATGTATGTGCTCGTATAGATGTCTCCTGGCTTTATCTAGTCTGCTCTGAGCGAAAGCCTGAGCCCGAGCATAGACCTCATTTTGTGCGGGTACATGAACAGATGAAGTTTTGCTCTTGACTGTCTTTGAACAATTGATTGGGATTTTTGGGAAAGTTTGACCATGGTCTGGTGGCATTGCAGCAGCTTCTTGCTTGGTTGATGATGTGCTTGGTGGAGGAAAGCTGTGACTACGAGCTACAACTCCATGGCCTGAACTCAATAAAGAGGCTGGGTTCTGCCATTTTGGTGGTGAACCAATGTCCACTTTAGTTGAGGCAACTGAACAGCTTAGATTGGATGTTTTAATTGGAAGATGGAGAAGAGGAGATGGTTCAAAGTTGAAAGATTTAATGGAGCCTCCAGACATGAGTTGAACTTCATCTTGAGTTTTCAATTGGTGTTTCTTGCTCACAACAGCCTGTTTGAGCTCTGCTTGCTGTGAATGACATATGGCTGGAGTTGGACTTTGGTGAGAGTTGTCTGGGGAAGTTAGATGTTCTAAAGTAAGATCTTTAGATGAACTGAATTCTTGGTTTGGAAGTTCTTCTAGTTTCATTATAGAACTTTTGTCATTGTAGGATCCTGATATCTCAGTTGTGTTTTCACCCTTTGCAGTAGGTTGCAGAGATTCACACTGTCTTTTTTTCTTCAATCCATGGGAACTGAGTATCTCCGTAATTTCCTGATCAAAGCAGAAGCGTTTAAACATTTCTAAACCTACTTTTAAAGATTGGTCTGAAGGTCACCTGACAATGAGAGACGTCCTGCTTCATTCTGTTCTGTAGGACGGACGCCCTGAGATAGGGCAGAGGAAAGTTCTTTTGAACCAATGCCACCAAAGCTTGAAGATCTTCTGCTTCCATTACTACCTGTCCTTCTAACTGTAGACCACGGGAAATCAATGTCTGCAGAGATTAAAAAAAAAAAAAAAAAAAAAAAAAGTCATCTATGAAAACGTTGTAAAATGAATCATTCAACCCTAAAATTCTTCTGACTTTAGCCCTGAGATGTGCGTCTCGGTAACTTCTCCACGGTGTGACCTTGAGGTGGCAGCAGATCTCTTGGGCTTCCGTGTTCCAGTTTTCAAGCTCAGCTAGTCGGCCTTCAAGCAAAGACGTCACTCGTTGAAGTCGACCAAACTCGTGACGCACGCGACTTAGAGTTTCACACATCTACAACAAAAGAAACGGATGTAAAAAATAAATATTTGTGGTTGTGTATGGATAATTTTGATTTTCTAGTTTTCTTATATTTAATCTTCCATTTACAGTATTCTAGAAAAAAAAACTCACTTCATACTTTGTATGTTTTTGAACATGACAAATAAAACTTTGTGACAAACATAACAAGCATCTTCTTTTGATGATGCTGCTCTGCAAGTGGTACCCCGAAATTAATCTGTGAAAATTTTATTAGCTCAGCCAAATTTTACATGTAATCCATCTAAACTGTGCCATGACCTCAAAAATTCATACTATTTTTTTATATATATATAAATTATAAAATAATGGTAATAACAACATGCTACATAGCAGTAACTTAGTTTGCTTTTTGGCAGATGTTTTTAAAGGTACAGTATATAATGATATATGGACAATCACACGTTACCGCCGTAACGGTTACAGCCATTTTGAAATGATGTCATGCAAATCCCAAGATTTCCGTAATTACACAATTCTCCATATTTTTGATACTGCATGTTATAATATACTTTTAATAACAACAGTTTCAACTCCAATTTTCCATCTTTAAGTTTAAGCCTGTCCTGGTTTCTACTAGGGTCAACTTTTATCTTTTATAAATGTATATTACGGAAACTTAGGACAATTTGTCCTTTTTCAGGAAACTTGCAGTGTTAACTAGCATGACCAGCCTGTCCACTGTAATTTCTTCAAAATACTGAATTGTTCATTTATTATTCATTTTACAATGTATGGAAATAGGAATATCAAACAGGAAGTACAGTATAAACACACACACACACACACACCCGCACACACACACACACACACACACACACACACACGCACACACCAACACACACACACACACACGCCCCTAAAGTAAAACATTTAGTCTCACCTCTGAGGGATTTAGTGAGACTCTCTGAACATTTTTTTCTTCATCTGAAGCTGGAGCCAAAGCATGTGGATCCAACTCTAAAATCTTTTTAATAACAGCCTGGAAAAAAAATAGTAATGTAGAAACGGTAATGTTTTTAAAGAAACACACCCTTATTCAATAAGCTGTTTTTTTTTTTTTTTTTTTTAATAAAATTTTTCTTTATATTTTTACTTCTTGGTAAATCCTTTTCACCTTCAGTTTTTTCCTAAATTTATGTAAAGATCCAGATGACACGTCCACTTCCTCTCTAAGCAGCCAGCTCGCCTCCTGCATCACACTCTGAGCAGAGTCTACACCCTGGATCATGGAGATGTGTTTAGAAACCACATCCTGAAACATTACAAACATCCACATTCTAGTAAACACTGTAAAAGTAAAAAAAAACAAAAATGCTATAATCACAAGGAAAAAACTGCAATGCAGTGCTGCCCAACTTTTCATAATTAGCGGCAAAACTTACTTTTGCTGTATTATTCATGGATGACAGTTTTCAAAAATTCATTATGAACATTTAAAAAAGTTACATTGCTGAACAATTAAAAAAATAAAGAAAAAAAAAACAACTAAAATCAATCACTCATATAATAGAATAATTATGTTTTGTAATACCTACATTTTGTTCTTCAATACAAAGAAAACTTAAACTTTCCAAATTTGGCCTTTAGAGATGTCGGAACTCTCTTATCAAAAACTATTCTATTACTACCCCAGAGTCATGACTTCTCTTATTCTCTCTAATTCTTTTAAATTGACAAAAATCACTAATTAAGTCTAGGAATATAGAAATAAATGAGTGGGGCACATGAGAGACCATAACTGGTTAGACATCACTGCTTTAAAAAACATTGGGCTTGAAGTCAGATGAAAAAAATTACCCAGGTTATGCAACCTTCTGGCAGGTTTAGAAAAGACTAGATTCCTGTATTAAAAGAAAAGTCTGATTGTGACCAGTTATACAAGTTCACCTGACAAACAAGTAACTTGATCAAAAAGTCACTTGTTTGTTTTTTTTTTAAAATGTATTTGCCAATTTACATAATATCGAAAACAAGATACGACATGAATAATGTTCAAGTCCTAGTTGCTTGGGATCACATTCTTTGTGGTTCTCAATGTTATGATGGCCAAGATTATGAAACCAGATTCAGCTCTATTTTTGCATATTTCAGTAAAGGTGACTCTCCTGGTTTCTACTAGGGTCAACTCTTATCTTATCTTTCCATGAATTTTCCATAATGTCCTAGAAATAGAAATATTAGACAATTTGTCCTCTTCCAAGAAAACATGCTGAGCATTAGCTAGCGTGACCAGCTCTCTCCAATGTTTTAAAAAAATGAATTCGATATTTATTTTTAATTTCAAATTTTAGAGGAACTAATTAGTATAGTATACACACACACACACGAATAAAAGAAAAACAGATTTTGTCCAAAATCCAAATGCTCCTAAAAGCACATTTACAAAGCTTAGAAATCTCCAGTTGCTCAAATCAAGAGATCAAATTTGATCTGTGTGATCACATGACCCATGGCCTTATCAAACTCACAAACTTGGTTCTTTTGATGAAGTCAGCCCACAGCTTATTGATCCTCATGAGATCTTCAGAAAGTGACTGTCTGGTGGGTGCATCACACATCTCACAGAGGAGGTTTCCTGCCTCGTTGACCTGTGCTTGCCATGAGCTCCACTCACACAGGCTGGAAGATGAACATTCTGGCTGCGTCATAGAGAAGAAACACTGAAACAAAAATATAGAACGACATCTGTGTTTCCAAAACAGAACAGAAAAAGCCATACCACATTTCTATGACCCTGTGACTGGCCTTCCTGACCCAGCCAGACCTTTAGCATATACAGGTTTTCTTTGTAGATGTTCCATGCAGCCGAGATGCGCTCTAGTGTGACCTTCACAGCTTCTGCTGCAGCAATTGTGACGTCCATCTCAGTCTCCACTTCTTTCACTTGTCTGGTCACCATTGGCGAGTCTTCTGCTGCAAGAGAACACGCAGAACATTGCTACAATAAAATACATGCAGCAACTAAAACAGCATGTTTACCGAGGGATGCATTGTTTGTGTAGCTGATGGCGGTTTCTTTCAGGTCTGAAAGTGCGTCCTTCAACATCCACAACAGCCCTTGCTTGTCTACAGTGTCCTATTCGACAGAAGCATGTTATTAAATTGTTATTAATGTCTTACAAAGGGGATTTATGAACGAGATTCAGCTATATTTAGGACAACATACTTGCCAGTTCTGTAGTACAGAGACCACAGACGACTGAGAGTTATATGGCCCACTCCATAAACTCAGTTTCAATTTCAGACGCTTCAACAGAACATGAACATGATGCCTTTTCTCTCTGTACTGGAGCTTGATGCCATGGTACTTGGCTGAGACCCTGACACTGGTGAAACTAGAAGAGCATTGTTGTTACTATAATCCATATCATGATCAACAATCGCAAAATCTACTGCTGGTTTCATGATTAAAGCCAATGAACTAGATCAGCAAAATTTAATTTTAGCTGCTGACCGTCTCTTTAGGTCCTCCAGCTTCTCTACTGGTACTTGAAGACAACCATCATCGTCTAGGTTATGGTATTGATGAATAGTGTTTAGGTGCTGGCTTAGGGTCTCCATCAATCCCTGAGGAAAAAAGAGAAAGTAATTTAGCTCAAATGCATGAGCTTCTCAGTGCTTCTCACCAGATCAAGAGATTTCAAGAATCGGAACCAGGTTTTTTTTTTGTTGACTTTGTACATTTTGAAAATGTAAAAGACAAAAACATTCACATTGTTGCTAAAACCCTCAACAAGAACTATTGAATGTAATGTGGAATCATTTCATATTTTATAATTTCTGAAACGTTAAACCGCTGAAATTGTTGGTATCAGATTTGATACAACAGGCCTTTACCTTCATGCAACTCTAAAGAAGGATAATCAGAGGATTATTTTACTGCATTTAAAGGCATTTTACATAAAAACGTAATTTTATTTTTAAAGTTAGATGATTAAATCGGTTCCATCTGGACCAAGTTTAGATCATTCTGGTACGTTTTCTAGCTTATTGATGGTAATGACAATGCTAATGTCCATGTACATTTGCTCATTGTTATTCCACAAATTCCACAAACAATTAACAAAAGTCTCTATGTGGTGCTCTGTGTCTGTTTTAAGATGGTAAGTCATTACAGTATGTTGTTCAAGAGGTTAAACAAGGACAGAAGTTGGTTTCTTGCCTACCATCATGTCACATAAATAGAAGCACAAAAATAGTCAAAATAAATAAAATGAATAATAATAATAAAAATATGAAAAACATAAATTGTACCATTCACACTGCAAGCTCCATGAGTGTTTTGTGTTCGAATTATGCCCATGTATCAAATATGATACCAACTGAAATGAGATTTTTTCGTTCTCGTTCAGAAAGACTAAAAAGTGCTTCAGTTTTAAATAATTGTTGCAATGTCACAAACTTTGAGCTGTTCCTGCTTGTCCCGGGTCCTTTTTGCTGCTTGTTCGTGATCTTCCACATCACTGCTGTCTTCACAAAGCACAGTCTCCATTTGCTGGAGCCACTGGCTGAGTGTCTTCAAAGGGGTTGGAAGAGCAGCATCAAGTTCCGCTCTGCATTGCTGTAGCTGTGGTGAAAGAGAAATGGATGGTTTTACACATGGTTTACAATCCACAATCCACAAAACATATTTTAAATGATAGAAAATGATTTAAACTTGAAGGCAATTCCGGAATTTATTCTGTACTTTTCTCAAACAAATTTAGTCCCTGCCAATAAGTCTCACTTTTCATAATCTACGACAAATATTACAGATATATCATATCAGGGCCTGCAAGGTCTTTTCTGAAGGCCTTACATTTTATCGGACTCACAAACAATTGTTAATTATGCTTTGTCCATAAATACTTGTTAAATATTTATAATTTGTTGGCCCACTTCCTTTCATGGCTTTTCATGTTTTTGCACCTCCAGACGAGTATTTTAACCAATCACATTTCAGCCATCTTTTGCTGCACTGCAAGGTTAAAGAAGCCTACAGTTGGCATTTTGCAAAAGCACTTAACCTTCAATCAATCAGAATTTGAGCTGCTTATTGTGCAATGTAAAGATGAGAAGAGAAAGTACTCGTTTTCAAGACCTGAAACTGGTTTCAAACACTAAATTTCACTGATAAAAGAACTCAGTGTCTTTAAACAAACCAACCGCCTCCTCTATAGCGTCCCAGGCCTTTCTCAGAGATTGTTGCTCCTCGCTGGGATTCCCACAACGTCTCATTGCTCCCAGCATTGGAATAACTGGCCGTCTTTGCTCATGGTACGTGCTCAAAAAATTGTGGAATGCCTGCGGAAAAAACAAAAATGCAAACAAATCCCTATGATATTGACCAAAAAAAACAAAACTCAATTTTTATTTAATACAAAAACGATTATCACTTATTTATTCACACCTGATATTTTTCTGCATATCCTTTCTTCTCAGCAGAAGTCCAGATCTCCAGTAGATCCTGGTAGACCTGTTGTAACCAGCTTGTCATATCTCTGGCTTTCTGATTGGCTGAAGCCTGGAGGCAGGGCAGAAGAAATAAAAACGAATACAAAAAATATTTAATAGATGGATCATCAAAAGCAAGCTGATACTAGTAAAGGAATCCACCAGCGTGGAGTGATGTCTGTACCTGATGCAATGGAGACGCCAGTACAGCTGGTGTAAAAGTGGAAGAAAGGCAGACGGGAGAAGAACATGTTGGAAAGAGAAGAAGCTACATCCAGACAGAATAGTGAGTGAGATGAAGAGATAAGCAGTGCAAAGAGTAAGTAAAAGATAAGAAGGGGATTAAAAAAAAAGAGAAATGAGAAAGATGGATGTCTCACCTCAGAATCGTCTTCAGCTATTGGCAGTTCATTGGAGTATTGTAGAAATTGAGCGATGTATGTCATTATGGACTTCTCATCTGGGTTCCTAACATCAAGGTCTGAAAAAAACAAAATAAAAATTATACAAAATAAGTTACATTCTCTGCCCTTTATCCGGACTGGGATACGGGTACAGAAGCCTGAGCTGCGATGCTCAGACTTTCCTCAACTTCCTCCAGCTCCTTATAGCAATTATGAGCCAGGAGTTGGGACGAGAATGACTGGCCAATCACAGAGGAAGACTCACAGACACATTCTAAAACGAGTTCTCCTTGCTGTGAGGTGAAAGTGCTACGGACAACGCCACCATGTCACGTTAGTAGTAATACGTGTATATTAAAATCAAGAGTTGGATTGTTGCACTTTTCGAGAGTCGCCTTATATTATTTAAAAAGAAAATAAGTCATAAATGTATTGAAGAACTCTCTACCTCAATACAGTGGTACTCTTTGCATGTAAAAGCACCAGTTCATTCTAAGCCTCTGTAAATTCACTCCGTAAAGGGATATACTATTGGTAATAAATATAATAAAAACCCTTTTGTTTACCTATTGTTTGTGCGCTTTGAGACAATTAAAACTGTGAAAAATGTGCCTTACAAATGCTCTGAACTTAAACTTTACTCTTTGGCAGGTAATTATAAAGGTCTATAGTGATACAGGTCACAATCTCACATGAACGCTTGTAACCGACAATACCGGTACACTCAAAACACACAAGAAAAATGTCGCAACAACGATGACGCCGCTTTGGGTGTTACAAAAGATCTTGAAAAAAACCATGAGTACTGTTCTGAGGATTACTGTAGCAAATACTACAGCAAAGAATAAAGATGACTTTCTTTAACCTTTCAGGTCTCTGAAACCAAAAAGATTTACCTTTGTTTAATCTTTTTACCTTTTACCTTTGCTTAATCTTGTCAAGAGACAACAAGAGACAATATTTCTCAAATACGCGCTTCGTAACTCGAAACATTCGTTAGTAGAGACATTTGTAAGTCGAGGTACCACTGTACATCATTTCAATGAGAATATCTTAATCCAGATCCTTTTAATTAAAAAAAAGCAACAAAATGTATTGATAGCCTTGCCAAATCGAAAAGTGCTAAATAACTATATTAGCCTGTTTTCACCTTCTGGCTCCAGCAGCCTGGGAATTCCAAGCTCTTTCTCGGCAAGAACAAAAGCCATCTCCAAGTTTTCTTGGTGGCTTCTGCTTGGGATTAGAGAAAGATCTACCAGTTCTGGTCTAAAAGAGCACAAGATGGCCAGGAAAAGCTCTCCACTCTTCCAGGATGACTTGAAGTCTTTCACAGCGGCTGTACAACCAACTCTGGTAAAATAGAAATGTTAAGAAGATGCTTTCAGATAGTAAATACATCAAGACGTCTTTTACAGTATATAGATAAATGGAAACAAAGCCTACTTTTGACATTGGTCCCGAACCCACAAGAGAAGAGTTTTCTTAGCTGAGAGACGGAAGCGTGTGTGGAGTGGTGATCCTCCGCATGGAACCGGGCTGCTGACCGGAGAGCCAGACATGGAATCAATGCTGGACAATGAGTCCAGGGAAGATGAGCGAGAGCCGTAGGAGAGAGCGCCAGCCAACTCCTCAATCTGGAGCGATGAAGAAGACAAAATAAGTACAAATGTAGAGTTATTTTAACATGCTGATTATATAATTTTTTAACATTTACCGTAAAACTTCTAATAGAACGCCATCTAAGAAGAACACCACTTATAATAGAGCGTAGAGTTGAAAATGACATGTTTTACGGAATATTGATTTCCTATTTATAAAGTTTGCTTACCTACTGGATTTTCAAGTTCTATTTTTATATTTAGATAATTTATGATGTTTATTTTACAGGTATCTCTCGCATTTTATACTTTACAGTAGTTTCACTAATATGTTTGTGCAAATGTGATCAAATCAAATTTGAAATATCGCTAAATATCACTCATTATGGAAAAATTAAAACAAAACACGAATAAATTATGTTACTAAATTAACTAAATGAAGAACAAAATCAATACCGGTGTAAAATATTGCTCACGTGACAGTGTAGGATGATCGTCCAAATCAGACCCAGAATGATGGAGGGTCTTCCTTCTATAATGTCTGGGATGTTGATGTTCACCAGCTTGATCTGAAAGACCGTCCATGAAAGAGTAAATGTCCCACTGAGCTTAAACTAAAAAGACGTACCGATTTATTCTTCAAAAACGTCAAGGCTGTCTCAATGTTTGCCCTCTGCTGAAACACTCCATGTCCTCGCTCACGTCTCTGTGCAAGAAATCCAACATGTCCATGATCTCACAGCGTCATTCAATCAATTCAATAAACAAACTGTGTCAAACATGAAGTTTTCAGTTATTTACACTCACTATGGGTTGTCCGCTCACAACCTCCAGTAGATCCAGCAGTCGAGTTCCGTCTCTGAGGTCGGAGAACAAGTCCTGAACAGAAGCTGGCGGGCACATCTGGAAGCGTAAAAAATAAAGAAACAAAATATGAAATAATATAAAAAATGAACAAATAATACACTACTATAAATAAAAACTTATGTTAATGTAATGTACATTTATATATATTTTTATGTATACATATGTGCAGTGTATATTTACTGTATGTATGTGTATATATACATACACACACACACACACACGAGTATATATGGCATTCATATTGGCTTATGCATTGCACTGGTGATAAAGTGTCTTTTTCATATAAATTATTTTCATTAAATATGCATGTAATTATATACGTTCACCACGTCTTCAAAGACTGTAAATGGCTCTAGATTTGGCATTAGGCTCGTGTTACGGGCAACTAAAGAGCATCGCAGCCATGCAGGAAGATATAAATAAATCAAGCCACTCGCCATATCGATTGCGTAAAGGCAGAGCAGAGCATCGGTGACCAGCGAGTGACTATTTAACTACTATTCAACCAGCAACCTTTTAAATTTGAGAACTGTATTTTTCACACTAAGCACCTCCAATAACAAAAAATGTGATCCTTAAAGCACTGTCTGCTTTATCATTGTTAAAAATGTGTGCCTTATATGAGGAAGAAAAATGTAAAACGGGTTTATTCCCTAATCCTTTAAATGTGCTTTTTAAATCCGGTGTGCCATATAGTCTGGAAATTACTATAATTTGTTCATACATTCTGAAAACAAGGCAAAAATATAAAACAATTTATAATTGTGTTGACGTCTTCATGATCACAGGTGTAATGTACTTGAGTAAATGGACTTTGTTAGTTCAGTGTTTCTGGACTAGTACTGAGATTAAAAAATATAAGCAACTTTTACTCTCTACTTGACTACATTCTCTGTTGAGTATCTGTACTCATTACTCCACTACCATTACTCGTTAAATTGTGATTACAATGCGACAAGTCGGCATCTTTATCCAACAATTAATTTTTTGGACTGACGAGACGATATCGCCATCTGCAGGATGCTGAAGGTACTGGATGCTACTTAAGAACCAAAAACCAGTGAATTACTGTAGCTGTTGCACTTCTTTGCACATTTGAGTTTGACTTGGACTTTTTTGTTCTTATCTTTTACTATTTAAAGAGCCTCTTTGAAACATTGAGGTGTGAAATCACTTTTCTATATTGTGAAATAAAATCTTTTTTTACCCACATTTCATGGTATCTTATAAGCCTAAATTCAATAGAGTAGAATACTTAAGTCATTTTAAAAATGTGATACTTTACGACTTTTCTCTTCACGTCTTTTTGAAATCGGTGACTTGTGTCATTACAGTATCTGTACTTTTACTCAAGTTTAGTTTTCACCTCCGCTTTATCAGCTTGATGGTTGGATTTACCTTCGAGAGCTGTGCATTCATCCAGTTGGTGAACGTCCTCTTCTGGATCTGCTCCTGTTCCACTGTGAATGAACATGTACATTAAACCTGACATATTCCTGGCTGTTTTAATGGCTTGAAGGGAATGTCCACATGGGAAACAAAATCATACATCCATAAATATGTCCACATTTTGCCAAGCCTTTGGGTTTATAGCACATCAAAGACAAATTATGTCATTCATACGCAACTATTTATAAGCTGGAGATGCCGCATGACTGCTGGAAACCTGGCTCCGCTCACCAAACCCAGAGATGCCAGAGGCGTTTGCCTTCAACAGCAGTTTGAAAAACATCAGTTTCCATCTTTTCTATATATATATATATATACTTTTCCTCTGCTGAAATAAAGCCAGGCATATTACTGCTGTGCATTTAAAACCAGACCATTGAAACAGATGAAATGTCCATTTATTTTATTTTTCCATTTCCATTTATTTATTTAAATTTGACTACATTTTTTAGACATTATAGAGAATAAGAGCTGATTAAACTGTTAAACGACTGCAATACAGAACTACTTTTAAAATACTTTTTTTAAAATAAGGAAAAATGTATTCGCAAATCGAAAATATGTACTGTATGTGACAAAGTTTCAGAATGTGATTTCTTTTGTGACCTTGTTCTCTTATCTCTTAGTGATAAAAGTTGTGCGTGGTTAAATTTAATACAAAAGACCAATTGAATTCTCACTATGACCTGCTCACGGTTGTGTGTGATCAGATGAACTGAACTGAAGTTGACACAAGGTTCATTATGGGACGAGATGCAAACATGTGATGTCACCTCAGGCAAGTCGTTTTTCGTTAAGCGAAGGCGTGTCGTCATAGCAAACAGCCCGTAACCTGGCAACCATTGGCCAGTGGGCACAGACGGTCTGTCTGAACTAACACACACCAGTGGCTTCACCAGGATGAAAGCAGAGTAAAAACCAAACAGGAACACTTTGCAAATAAAAACTACTTAAAAATAACCACATTGAATGTAAAAAGTACTCAAAGCTAAATATATGAAATGTCTATATTTATTAAATGATTAATAATGTTTTATTGTCAAAATATTATATTAACAAATACCATTTGTTTTTTATTTAATAACTTCAATAACCATGATGTTTCCTCTCCTTGTCTTTAAAAAAACTTTATTAAAACTTTATTAAAAAAAAAGCTTATGATTCAGCCCAGCATCTAGATTTTATTTCTATTAAATATCAATTAAAATGCTTGATTTAAAAATAATATCATTAAAAAAAAACATGAAATGTCGAGCACATTATCAATACCTTATTTTCTTTTAAAACTAAAAGAGATAAAAGTAGCTTAAAAGATAAAAGCAGATAGTTGCAGATTCCCACCCAGCATCTAGAATCCGGTCTGTTTCCACATGGGATGACAAACAGGAAACAGACAAAATAAACAAACACAATTCATAACAGTTGATTTAAAACAAACAAACACAAAATAAGCAAGCAAAACATCTGGTTGGTTCTGCAACAAACAACAGTTCTGATGAGTCAAAAGACGCCGGATGTTTTCTCTGGACTGGAGGCAGATTCAGCCTCTCATCTCATCATCGAGTAATTAAAGGTTGTGTAACTAAATCAAATTCTAATTTTAGATTAAGACTGACCTTGCAGGATCACGTGTATATCATCAATGTCCAGCGGGAGACTGGTCTCAGCACAGGACTGTTCAGCCGAGGCCATGCTCGTCCTCTTTACTCGCACCCTTGATAGGTAACACGAAAAAAATCATTAGAATAAATGTCAACACACACTGTCAAAAAGGCAGATTTGATAAAGTATGGCATCACTACACACAATTAATTTTGTGGTGATGATAAGAACTGTTCAGTAATGAACGTGTTTGTATTTTTTTATTCGCTTGCGCTTCAATTTTGGTGTTATGTTTCTCTATGTCACTTATATTCTGTACATTTAACAATTCTAAAATTATTAGATGTAAAAACATTAGATGTGACAATGTCAGCAAGAGCTCATCAAATTTAAATGTTAACCATTTTTATAAAAATCATATTTTATATTCTATTCATCATCGATCGAGAGCTTTGAAGTTTGATTTTAGAATTTTATAATTCTCTTTACAAAACATTCTTTTCTGAAATAAATTGAATTACAAATATTACATACAACTTGTATTACATTTATTACATTTATTATAAATCACATATATTATATACATGTAAAAAAGAAAGAAAGAAATAAAGAAACCTGGAGAAAATCCCAGACCTTTCTAGCATTAGCGGCATTAGTGTTTCTAATCCAGTCTGTAGAAATATTATAATTCCGTCTAGAATATGACATATTCATATCACATATTTATCAACAACCCAAATAAAAGACATAAAAGCCTAGAAGCACTAATCAAAACAGTAAATGTTGATGTTATAACGTTTCATTTAAATATTCCATTTAACATTAATATATAATACGTCCCAGAGACGACGCTATTGGCTGCCGCATTCAACCACTGGTTTGTTTTTATGGATGAACAGATGGATGAGGACGAGACAAAGGTGATCTAAAGAGACCGATGAAGAATCTGGAGCCATTAATAGACAGACTGATGCTCACGACGAGCTTGAGATGAGCAGCATGTCTGCACGCACACGACTCACTTTCATTTACTGCAAATCCATTAATCAGGTTCTGACACTAAGCCTGTATTGCTTCTCCTAATCCAAAATGGAGTCTTGTAAGTGACAGAAAGATTAAACAAAGCAGGTATTAAACAAAGCTTTGCTGATCCGAGTCCCGTAAAAAACGGATTTATTATGTAAATAATATACCAATAGTAAAATGGTAAAAACACATTGGCTTGCATGAGGCTTGGTTTACTTGAATTAAAATGATTTTAATAGAGTGACATTGCATCTAACCTAGCCTGAAAATACGATATTTAAAAAAAAGAAATGGTCATTACATCACACTGAAAATTCTCAATTATTGAAAAAAAAAAAGGTCTGAGTAACATTTTAAATAGATTCTTATGTGAGTTTTCTGAATAATTTTCATCCATAAGGTTTCATAACTGCTTCATAATATGTTTGTGGGTCAGTGGGAGGTGGAGCCAGGAGGCTGGAGACACACTCTAGATCCTAGGCCAACCAATAACAGAGCAGGACACACATACATACACACACACATTTACATTCTCACTCATGCCCATATGGAGGAAGTGTGTGAACCAGAGAAAACCCACACAAGCAATGGCAGAACATGCAAACTCCACACAGAAAAGGCCTCAAACTTGTAGTCTGGAATGCTCTTCGGCCACTCCAAGTGTAGGGTTTAAAAAAGTGTTTTTCCAAATTACATTAAACTTCAAAACACATTAAAACAATTTTAGGCGCTAAGTTCAGGGGTCACAGAAGTGTAAAAGTGCCGCATCATAGCGTGACACCCGCCATGTCACACTCGTCTCAAGTGAAACCGTCTGGGATTACACGGCCTGAGCCGGCAGATCGTGGTCAGGACACTCTTCCCAGTACATCTGTGATACAATCTGTGATCTGTGGACACCCGCTAAAACTCACCTTTATTCATGCAAAATGGAAAAAAAAAAAAAACAATGTTTGTAAATAATTATAAAAAAATATATTCATCAATTTATTTCTTCTATAATGAGGATGTGCCAAGCATTGAAACAGAAAAATACAAAGAAATGAATGAACTACAAGTAAGAGGTTAAATAGAGGTCAAACGAATTAAAATTCTAATTTTATTAATTTCTCACTTTGTTTTACAAGGTGAATAAAGGGTCTCAAAAGGTGCAAAACAAATTAAACTAATTATTATTATTTCATTTTTATGAAATAAATAAAAATACATATTGCTGAAACAATTGATGATAATAATAATAATAATAATAATAATAATATATTATTATAATAATATACAAAATAATAATAAACTTCAAACTAATTTGTGTCACACAAATATCAAGTGTGTGGGTGTGTGTATGTGTGTGTATGTGTGTGTCTGCAGTACACACACACGCGCACACACACACACACACTTTCAAACCCCCTTTCTAGAACAATGACACCCTTTTCCGTTGCTTCGGAACAACCAGGTAATTGGTGGAACATCGGGACAACACAATGCTGGAGAAACGTGATGGGTTGGGTATAAAGAATCAAGTTACGAGACTGTTTAACTGAAGAGAAGATTGAAACTAAAGAATTCTAAGAGATTGAAACTAATCAAACATTAGCACTCAACAAGAACTTAATAATTTACTCAAAGAGTTTGCAGTTATTTTACAACGCAAGGCCATTTGAAAGGTAGGCCTCACTTTAACCAGTCTTAATTATGTATAGTATAAATCAATTACTAAATAGTTATTTAAAAAAAACAGAAAAACACAATTATAACTTTTTGTCAGTATCAATAAAAGATTAATAGTGATTACAGTCAAATATTTTAATGACTCTTACAACAAACCAAATACAGCAGTCAAATGTATTGTTAGTTCCGGACAGTATATAGACATTTTTGAAGTGTTGTAAACATAATCAATTTTGTTGAAAGCAATTTTATAAAAGCAGAAGAAAACAAAAGTGACGCACAACGACGACATTTGCAAACACTCAACGTGTAATTAAACTACATGAATCACCTGTGTCAGAGTCGCTGCCTTGCGTTAACAGAGACATTTCGTGAAACCCACGACTGGTGCGCGCATTCTTCGCTCGTTAAATGCTGACAAAACCGCCCAGTTGTTGTCCAAATAGTTCCTTTGGTTTAGCGAAACAGTGGAAATTGAAACATCGTTCAACGTCGTCGCGGGAAGAATTAGTTTGAAGTGTTACAGACTCCGCCTCCTTGAACTTGACTTAAAGATTCACGTTAAAGCTTCGGTTCAAGTGTTTCGGTTCTTTTCCGCTAAAAAGAATCAAACCGGTCAAAAGAACTGATGCTTACGAACGATTCTTTCCAGTGTACAGTAACAGCACATAGAAAGGTTTGACGCTTTATCTCTGATGGTTCTCGATAACCTTTATTCCGATAATACAGTTCTGTTCTTTTAAAACGTATATGTAAACGTCTGCATAATTTCTTAGCCATATTCGTGCAGTTATTCTCATCCAGGCCACACGATGGCAGTAATGGATTCGAGAATTTTGGATTGAAGAAAATCACTTCAAAATAAGCGAGTTCAGTGTTTACGTACTCCGATAACGGTACGTTTCTTCTATAATTTTGTAAGTATGTGACATATGCATCATAAAAGACATAAACGCGTTGCACTACTTTAAAAGTTAAAGTCGAAGGTAAAAGTCGGTTCGTGTTTGTCTGAAGTTGCGTGAAAATCACATGAAAATATGTATTATTTATCATCAAATTGAAAGTTCATGTGGACAAAAACACGCAATGTTAGTTCAAAAAAATCTAAACGAGTAATGTTTTACCCAATAAAGCTTTTTCTAAAACTCTGTTACAGTAATAATAATAATAATAATAATAGTAATATACGGTATTTAAAATATAATGAACATGATAAACAAATACAGTATTTGAATGCACCATAAAGCATCTTCTGCAGAGCCATGGCGCTTGTGAAGCTTCCTCCTCACAATGGAGACGTGCTGTCGGTGGTGGACATGCACACGGGTGGAGAACCTCTCCGCATCATTCTGAGTGGATACCCCGAGGTCAAAGGTCATACCCTTCTGGCCAAGCGCCGCTACGCTAAAGAGCATCTGGATCACCTGCGCAAGCTTTTAATGTGGGAGCCCCGTGGCCACTACGACATGTACGGAGCTCTGCTGGTCCAAAGCGAGATGCCCGAAGCTGATCTGGGCGTCTTGTTCATGCACAACGAAGGCTACAGCACCATGTGTGGCCACGCCATCATCGCTCTGGGTCGCTTCGCCGTGGATTACGGTCTGATCAAGGCGTCTTCTTCACCAGAGACCCAGATAAACATGCACTGTCCTTGCGGCTTGGTGAAGGTGTTCACGCAGTGTTCTGGTGGGTCGACTGGAGCTGTGAGGTTCCACAGTGTTCCGGCTTTTGCGTTCGCCACTGGTGAGCTGAACATACTGTACAGTCGGTGTGTGCGTGTGAATATGTAAGAGAATTGTTGCTTTTTATTCATTTGATCGTCTGGTTGTTGGTGTTGAGTAAATGGCTATGATTATCACTATGACAAAGACCAGTGAGCAAGCACATATGCGACAGTGGCCAGGTGAAAAAAAACCTCTCTAACGAGGAAAAAAAACCCTGGGGAGAACCCGGCTCACTGGTGCCAGACTCTTCTGGCATTGTAACACTAAAAAATCTAGTATGTTTTGCGCCATTTTAATGATGGTTCCGGAAGGTGTTTCCCTCCCCAGTGGGGAAAGAGGCGGCTCCATTTCTCCACGTAAACAGCGTCATCAGGTCTACAGAGGTCCAGGAGGCATCATCGAGAAGATGAACCCGAAACTCCTAGGAGATTCCGGTCGTACGGCATTCGGCGCTCAGGAGAGGAGTGAAACACAGAAAAAACAAAACAATTAGAAAAACATGAAATACCATAATTAAAGATTTTGAGGTGTAATTCGGTTCCGAGCACTAAACTAGGCAACCTATCTATACGATTATATGTAATTATTCTGTAAGCTATTATAACAAGTCAATATATGCTTTGCTTTTTTTTTATTCAGTCGAGACTTAAATTGACTCACTGATTCTGAGTCTGGAATTGGACTAGGCAGAGCATTCCATAGTTTGGGTGCTAAGTATGCAAAGAATCTTCCTCCCTTGTAGTTTTTAGAGATTCGTGGTGGTATTATAAGCTGAAATACCGTGGGCACACGATATTTATTTCTTGCGTTTCCATGCAGATGTGAGCGTCTGTGTACCAGGATTGGGGTCCATCACCGTGGATATCAGTTATGGTGGAGCTCTGTATGCGTTTGTCAGCGCTGAGGTGTTTGGCCTGGACGTCTGCAAGTCCAGAAGCAAAGACTTGGTGGAGGCGGCCACTTCTGTTACCAACGCGGTGAAATCACAGGTATTGTTGATGACAAGTTTATGTAGGGAAGTCATCCATGAAGAAGGAGTTATTTTCTGTAGGTGAAGCTCCATCATCCTGTGAATGAGGATCTGGCCTTCCTCTACGGCACCATCCTCACTGATGGCAAGGAGGCGTTCTCGGAAGAGCCAACCGCAAACGTCTGTGTGTTTGCTGACCGGCAGGTAAACCTGTGGAGGACCAGAGAGTTTTCAAATGCAAAGATAATTGTGAGAAAAACATTTTGGACAAAAAAAAGTTTTATCGAGTCTGCTTTGATGTGCAGAAGCTGCAGAACTCAAACGTAATTCAAAAGGCCACGTTACGGAACAGATTGAGAGGTGGCAGAACCTGCCAATCAGCATCAGCCTTCATCCACTGGTCCACGTTTTCTTCCACGTCTCCTGCATGTGACATCACTGCCCATTAATTGGCTGCTGAACCTGCTCATTGATGCTGATTGGCTGGTTTTGTGACCCGTTCACTAGACCTTGTAAATTCATCTCATTACTTTCAAACTTGGTCTGGATCATTGCTTCAAGGGACAAGTCACTAGTTACCTAAATGTCATAGTAATCAGTTGTGTTATTTTTATCAATGGAATAAGTGAAACCCACATACGGAAAAAAACGTATAGAATCGCAAATTGTCCTACAGATCAAATTTTCCTCACAGTTAAAAATACATATTCCAAATAGATTAAACACATGGATTAAAATCTTTAGATTAGATTTTACTAAATTGTAATTTTAGATTAGACACTAAAAAGATTAGTGCCGAAAAAACTAATCTAAAAAGTTTTTGTTTGAAACTTTTTTTTTTTTCAGATTTGTTTCATTTGTTTAATTCTTTTTCCGTTTGTACTTCTGACACTAGTTGTACATGGGGGCGGACCTTACACACACTGCTGCTTGATCAGGAACTGTGGGAGGAGCTTAGTGAACGTGAAGTATTTTTGTTAATGTTCTTCGAAATTTACGTTTGATATTTTTGGCACTAATCTGATTCCATACAGTTGCAGGGAGACTTACTGAGCTTGAACAAATAGACAGATTTCCTGAAAATATTCTGTACAATACCCGTATTTAGTCGCCGAAACGGAAACACTTTAGCGAATCAATGTTTCGAAAATCAGTGTAATCAAAAATGGTTAATATTTCTCTCTTTCCCAACAATAACAAGTTTTGTTTTCCTATCCACTGTTACCTTTCAGCTTGCCCTCTGCTCTCAGCCAGTTAAATTACACCAATGAGTCTGTTTGTTTCATAAATAATAACAAATCTGAACTCAATTCCTCACTATGCTTGATTTTTCCCGTGTTCAGGTAGACAGAAGCCCGACTGGATCGGGCGTCACTGCACGTGTAGCTCTTCAGTACCATAAAGGTCTGATCGGGCTGAACCAGACCAGACGCTTCCAGAGCGGAGCCACAGGATCCGTCTTTACCGGAAAAGCCATAGAGGTGACGCTGAAGTCATCTGAACGTGTGGTTTATCTGTCTGGCCTTACCTGGTTTTTTGGTGCTGTGTTGAAGGAGACCATGTGTGGAGACTTCAAAGCCGTGGTGGTGGAGGTTTCCGGTCACGCTCACTACACTGGCACGGCCAGCTTCACCCAGGAGAGCCACGATCCTCTGGGCAAAGGCTTCCTCTTGAGATAACAGGTTGAACGCTGATAATATCACGAATGATTGCAAATGAGTCAATGCGGTTGTTTTTTCAATCGCCACCAGGGGGCGACAAACGACTAGATAAAAATTGTACTAATTACAACAATGCATGTCAAATTCTCCCATTTAATCTTTCAGGATTCTTTTACAATAGAACGCTGCATTTGCTTACATATACAAAAGTCTGATGCACATTTATGTAGTGATAAAGCAAACCTTTTTTTCCCACATTGTACAACCATGCGGCTGAAAAAAAACTGAGTTGCCAAAGAACAAGGAAGAACATTTTGGAATATTATTGCCTTAATCCGGATACCTACAAGTAATTTTAAATACAACCACTTTTCACATAGAAAGTTCTCAATCTGAGTCAAAAAACCTGTGCAAGAACCATCCAAAGCTCTGCAGACAATTTTTAAAAAGTTTGTTTACTTGTACCAGATATCCTTTAACGTTTTTTTTCCAGATATCACCAATGCAAAGCAGTAATGCTTAGGAAAAATCTGTCTGTATAATACATGAAAAAAGGTTAAAGATGCTTTGCAGGTTTTATATACATCCTTTTTTTTTTTTTTTTTTTTACATTGGTCACGATGCCTTTGTTTAAAATATCTTTTCTGCCTTTGGACCATCGGAAATCTAAAAGAAGAAGTGTTTTGGCCATCAATTTTCAAAAAAAAAAAAAAAAAGTATCAGAATCATTTCCCTCTGACCTGATATCAGATCAAACTGATCCGGTGACGTTAAAACCAGTCTTAATCCCGGTGCTCCAGCACCATTAAGCAAGTCATTAAATTAAGTTTTGGCATCTCAGAGTCAGTTTCCTCCGCCATGAAACAGTGTTTTCCATGCCAGTTGTGGGACGAAAAATCTCTAAACCATCCGTTCAGAAGTTTAGTTTGGTGACGGGACGCTCTCTTCCGGAGTCTGACGTCTGGCTGTTGATGCGTTTGCGATTGCGCTTCATCTTCGAAAGGTCTTTATCGAAAACCTCTCCAGAGCGTAAAGCCGACACCAGGTCGTCAAACTCTCCCCCGTCATCCTCACCGTTCTCTTTGGCCTTCCGTGCCTTCCTCTCTTTTTCTCTCTGCTCTTTTAACTGAAAGTAAAAAGAAAAAAGTAAAAAAAAAAAAAAATGTAAAAATATACATAAAAAGAAAAATAAATAACATTTTGGATACAAATGTGTGAACTATATTAAGAAATGTGTTTTAAACAATGAATCCTTGCAATAAATACTAATTCAAATTATTTCCATTTTCAAATCGGGGAAAAAAAAAATTGTATTTCCAGTACAAACTGGCAAATTTTTTGGTTTAGTATTTGTTTGCTAATAATACTACAAATTGATGATTTTATATTTACTGTATCAAATTGTTGAACATTTTCAAGCACATAATTCAAATGTCCAACATATACCCTTATAAAATAAAGTAAGGTGATAAAGTGCTTCCAATTTTCAGCAGTGACTTTCCTTACTATATATATTTTATATACAATATTAATAGTTCCACTAAACTACATTTTATTTTCATTCATATTGTTTTTTTTTTAATCTATTAAAGCTGTAATGTTTTTTTACAATTAAAAAATGATAAATTACCCCATCACACTTTCTTCCAATACAATATTTTTCATTTGTTTTGAATAGTTTTGAATCTGTTAGAGATTCTCGCAGCATCAATGAATGACTCCGAAGCGCTAAGGAGAAGCAGACAAACCTGTGCCTCCATGCGCGCCCTGCGCTCCTCCTCTTCCTTGCGCCGACGCATGTTCTCGTTCTCTTGCCGGGCCTCGGTGAACGACTGCAAGAACTGGTCGAAAATCCCAAAGAACTCATCAGGCTGCATCTTCTCAGCATCCTCACCAAAGTGCTTGACCGCCTTCAGGAACTGGACCAAAAAAAAACCCATCACACCCGTGACCTTTTGTAACCTCTTATCCTCTTTATCGCCCCTAAACATGTCGTAAAAATGGACGTAAAGAGCATCCATCGTTTTAAATGGGCAGGAGAAGCGACGGGGGCCTAATGAAGTTCCAGTAAATGAAGTGTGTGACGCACAGCCAGTTATCTGGGCACCGGTAGCCGGGCATAAAGTGGCGTTGTTAAGCGAAATTTCTCCAGCACTTAAACACAGGGGACTGGAGTCTTGCCATCGCACGTCCCGCCACAGGGGAGGAGGCCTGACTTTCCCACAATGCCTTTGATGTGTCTTTATCAGTGCCATATGGAACAGCTCCTGCGAGGGCCGGGATGTGTTTGAGCCAAGGGGCATATTTTTATTCCTCCATTACTCTGCTTTTATACCTTTTCTTATCTGTCTCAGACTGCAGACTGGAGGTCTGGGTTAGGTTGGGGCTGCAGACCCTCAAAACAAGTTATTAAAATCTGTATTGTAGAAGTGTACTGTACTGCACAATAAAATGGAATAAGAAATTTCCCAAAATGCTTTACAGACCAGATGTGGCTGGGCATATGTTTGCAGCTAACATGTGTAAGGTACTATATTTTTGGACCCTAAGGCTTTACTGTATATCTGTATATCTTCTTCCATTTTTTTGTATTTTGTATTTCAAATGAAGGACATCATGATTATTTTGTGGTTTCATGTTGTTGTGATTTTTTTTTTTATGTACTTGCTTGGATAAAAACGAATAAAAAAACAATAATGTGCTGCTTGTGTGATTAGTTCCTTGCACTAAACTGCATTTTTATGTATTCTGTTTTATATTATTTATTAACGTTGGAATTCATTTTTTTCCCCTCCATTTAATCAAGATATATTACCATATCAGATTTGATTTTGAACATTTTTGAATCAGTAAGAGGCACACTATCAAAAACACTGTCAAAATATTCTCAACATTTTTGATCAAATTATTTCAATGCCACTATTGCCAAGAAGCTGCAACCGGCTGCGTAAAAAGTCGAAAATAACATATAAACCTCAGACTGCTAGTGAAAACTAGTGACTCTAAAAACTCTATTGACTAGTCACTATTATCAGTTGATAATTGAAAATGTATCGTCATATCGTCGTAGGTTTAAATGTTAGTTTGTTTAATAGTTAATTTAAATGTAATGTGAGAGATGTAAGAACTTAAAAGACTTTTCTTCTTTTTTGTCATTTTTGCTACAATGTAATAAAATTATTGTGGTTATAGCTTGGTGCTCAAAAGTTTATCCTTTTGTTTGAAAAAAATATTACAATTATATTCAATAATATTGCATTCTATATTCCCGTGCGCCTTATAGTTGGACATTTACGGTGCGCAGACGCCACTATCCCGTTCCTCTCTACGTCCTGTGGGGGCCAGTGAAGGTGTCAGGTCACCACATAGGAAGCTTTCACACTGAGAGGTCAAAGGTCAGCAGGACGTGGATTCTGCGGGTTTTTGCAGCTGGCCTTTGAAGGAAGCTCAGCCATCGCCATAAAGACACTCACAAACACACACACACACGTGATGCGGCGCGCACACACTCACCAGTTCTTTGGCTTCGCTGAGGGAGTCCTCCACATCGGAGAAGCTGAAGCTGGCCACTGTGATGAACTGGCTGACCACAGACACAAACTTATCGCCGTAGTCCTGTGGACGTTTCTTCTGGTATTCCAGCTCCTGAAGAAGGAGAGGTGTGTTATGGGTAAAGGCTGTTAGATGTGAAGAGCAGGGTGAGGAAACGGCTTACGTTCTCCACACTCTTCAGGCCACTGCGAAGATTATTGATCTCCTTCTCCAATTCAGTCATGCTGGGAACAGGAAGAAACAGAAACATTTATATACATCATCAATATACACAAACATCTTCAAACTAACAGCGTTTACAAGAAAAAAAAAAAGAGAAATACTGCAGAAATTGCGGGATTCATTCAATCAACAATACATGCAAAACAATACATTCATTACAATACAACATTTCTGTTGAACAAATAAAGGAACTTTATTGTTGAGTTTATTAATTAACAGCCACAAATAAACGGTAAGAAAATGTAAAGGGTAGTAATATAATTTAATTCTATATAAATCTGTTTTGACAAATTGTTCTACAACTTGTAACACAAAAAGTAAAACTCCATATACAGTACTCATATGACATTGGTCTGGTTTCAAACCAAATTATGATAATTTACACAAAAACATTAAAAAACCTAAATTAGATATAATTTGGTCACCATGAGCCTCTGATTCAAATTATATGAAGAACTTAACAACAAACAACTTAAAAATACATATGTAAACACCATCGCTAGGGGCTGAGTAGTTGGTTAGTCTAACAGAATAACAATCCTTACAATAAAGTCTTTCCAACACATTGGATAAATAAGTCAAATTGTTTGAAAATGAAACAGCTTTTTCACCAAAATGTCAAGTGAATAATTTATGGAAGAATTTACGTTACATAACGCTGATAAACGCAAACTCTTCTTTTGTCAGATTCTAAACCTTTTAGCCGAGCAGGCCAAGTCTGATAAGAAGATAAACGGAACAGTCACACATATGAACTTTGACCCCTGTGATAAGGCTGAAGAGACTCCATTAGTCAGACGTAGCATATTGAATCCTCGTGCGAGTAGCGTTCACTATTCTTAGCTACAGAAAGACCTGCAGTGAGATTGATGGCTGCTCGTCTCCTTTATTTCATCCAGCACAACAGCTCGTTGTTGCCGACAGAACAACAATGTACTGTACACATTTGCAGTGGTGTAAAGTACATACTTGAGTAAATGGACTTTGTTACTTAAGTATTATTCCATACTTTTTTGATTGAGTATCTGCACACTTTACTCCACTACATTTCAATGGACACTTACTGTTAATGAGCACTTACTCGCTACAGCACGCTATTTATGTGCTGAATCACTTGAAAGTGAATTAGCGGTTGCACTTTTTTGCACATTTGAGTTTGACTGAGACTGACTTTTTATTCTTTTTTATCTATTTTGTTCTGCCATTTTAAAACATTGAGGTGTTCAATTCAATTTCTAATTTAGGACATATAAAACCTCACAAATAAGTAGTTCCTTGTTGTTGTTTTTTTTAGCCTAAATTCAGTAGGCGTAAAATACTCAAGTTCTTCTAAAATTGGATACTTTACAACTTTTACTCAAATCTTGTTGGAAATTGGTGACTTGTAACTTGTAATGGAGTATTTTTTACAGTAAGGTATCAGTGCTTTTACTCTAGTGTGGTTTTCAGGTACTCTTTACACCTCTGCACATTTGCACCGTACTTTAATTCTGAAAGTCATGCTTGCCCAGTGACCACATAGCTTAGCACAATTAGCATAGCCAAGTAGCAAAGCGTACTTTTAAACATTAAAAATGAACACAAACCCCGCATGGATTCCTTCTTATGCTATATGCTCCAATGAGATCACGAGCAGAAATTGCCTTGTGACTTCACTTGCGCGTAATCGCATTCGTTTCGCTGTGCTTTGTGAATAGCCGCTGTGTTGCTTTTAAGACATTTTGCTTGTTTTTAAACCATAAATCTAGGAAATGGAACTGAAGTGATGAAAAGCGACTTGCATGGCTATTTTTGAACGGCGGGGATGTCACAAGCATATCGCTCATAATTTGAATCATATGCATCTGCCTGAAGCATGACACCCGCCATCTAGCAAAGCCGTCTTCACACCGTCCATACGTTAGTATGACGTATATAATTCAAAAAGGAGCACATTCCCACCATAATTTAGGGTTAAACTCCACATACGTGTGAATGACTGAAGCTTGTCTGACCCACAGCATGAATTTCTACTCATTGGTTGGAGGGAAAACGACCACAAATCTATTTCCAAAACGCATTAGAAGCAAGTGCACCCAAAAGACCTGTAAATTGTGAAAGCTGATGAAAGAGCTGCGCACCAGCTACTCTGCAGTTATACCTACTTGACTTTTGCAGCTTCCGGCACATTCTGCAGCTCCTCGGAGAACTGAATGACTTTGGAATACTTCTTTTCCAGAATGGTAATAAGGTAGTGCAGGAGAGTGATATTCCTGACAATGAACAACAACAAAAGTCACACCGGGACTAGAATTAGAGTTTTCAATATCAAATGACTTTACAGTACATTAATGTACAACCATTCACAATGAGAATAAAGTCACTGTGAGTTTGAATGAGCTGTGCAGCTAGTTCATTCCACTAATGGTGCTGAAGTTAAAACCAGTTTAATATTTGTTTAATTTTGGCGCTAGTAAACTAAACAAAGGAGTTTAGCTCTCTCTCTCATTCATAGTGCAAGTAGCAGCTTGTACACACACACACACACACACACACACACACACATATATTTATATAAATAAAAATACGGTAGATAAATCCAAATATATGATTATTATTATATATATATATATATATATATATATATATATATATATATATATATATATATATATATATATATAGAATAATAAAATCTAATTAAAAGTGAAATTGTTTACACTGAGACTGAACAGTAAAATCATTTTATATCGACATGCACTCCAATTAACGTTTAAAAAAGCTGAAATTAATCGGATATACAGTATTTATAATACAATGTTTTATTAAAAAAAAAAAAACACCTTTCTCAAAGTGAAATTAAAACAAATTAATATCATCTCACTTGTCAATACTGGACTTGGTGTCTGCAATTTTGTTAAGCGAGGAGATTTTGAAGCCATAAGCATTGCCTCTCTGTCCTTTGTTCATGTAGTTCCCGAAGGCCAGAACCACCTCCAGAAGCTGCCTGAGGTTCCTGCTTTGCAACACTTCTTTTGAAGCCTTGGCTAGCGCTGCAAAGAAAGATGGGGAAAAAAAACAAGAAATCATGATTCATTGTTTATGACTACTAATGGTTCACAAATTTAGATTTATAAAGCTTTAAACCAATTATAGAACACAATAACCATAAATAGCTATAAATAAACACACCCACACACACACAAATATACGTACATGCACATAAGTGTGTGTGTGTGTGTGTGTGTGTGTGTGTGTGATGTCTGCTCATCAGTTGGTATATTATTAGTGTATAATTGGTATATAATATCAAGTACATTGGAATATTGTTAAAAAATATAATTATAAAATAAAATAAAAAATATTTAAGTATATTATATCATACATAATTATTTTTATACGCTATACGTTCAATACTTTGTTTCAATTCCAACAAAATCACTTAAACAAACCTTCAACTTTTGGTTTAATCTCTGCAATCCTCTCAGCAAACTTCTTCTTAAAGTACAAAGACTGCAACTTTTGCTGGTAATGATGTATTCTGTGGGGAAAAAAAGAACGGAATGATAGATAAAAAGAGAGACAGAGAGAGTGAGAGAGTGTGAGAGAGAGAGAGACATAACAGTCAATACACCTCAAAAAAAAGCTGGAACTACTGTTCTCAAGTTCAAGTTCATTTATATAGCGCTTTTCTTAGTCCCAGACCAACGCAAAGTTGCTATGCACTAAAGTTAAACACTAAAACCAGAAAACTCAGATTCGGGAATGTTTGCGTCTTACCTCCAGCACACAAACCACGGTAAAGTGAAAAAAGTTCACTTGAGGCCCATTAAATGTGAAAAAAGCGAATAGCAGGGGAGCCAAAGCACCTGCGCTTTGTTTGGCTAAGACCCGGTGCCAGAACCTGCAAAGCTGCAGCGAGGCCGAGATGAGAAGCTCTTATTTAGTTACGACAAATATTGATGCGGAACGGGATCCCCAGCCTGAGCAGATCAGTGTCACCCAGGATCCATAACTGGTTTCCTTCCTTCCTTCCTGCAGGAAATCACATTCGCTCCTGACACTGTGCTTTCCGAGTGAGTGGGTGGGTGGGCTTCACAAAGGAGAGATCCCTCACAACGCACCAGGCCAAAAGCATGAAATCCACCATGCGGGAATGTGAAGGTGCAAAGCCTGACGTTCATCGTGGCGCCAAGATGAAACTCCAATTAGTTTGGATCCGATCCAATTCAAACAGAGACTGTAAGGCGTACGGGTGCTGTGCCAGTTAGCTGCTAGTCTGTAAAGCTCTCATGTGTCTGCACGTTTCATTTTCTGGCAGTCCTAATGGTTTGCTCATTCAAAAATCTATTCTAAGTAGAGTTGGCGTTTTAAGTTCATGGAGCAAAATCCCCCGTCAAAATTCGAATTGTCTTTTCAATTGAATTTCTGTTGCTTTAATGCGTCAAAACGAACACATTCTGAAGGTAAACAGAAATTTAATTCCACAACTCAATTTGTGAGGTCGCTTACGGATTTAAAACGGACAGAACCTGAACGCAAATGCAAATAGGTGTAACTAAGTGATTTCGAGAGTTGATTAGAGAGGTCAATGTGAGAGGTGACAGAACTAGCCAATCAGCATCAGGCGGCGGGTCGGCTGGGGAAGAATGGGCTGTGTTGGAAAAATTGTGCAGGACATTTTATTGCTCATCCAACATTTAGATCCCTATTCAATATTCAAAAGAATGACTGAATGTGAAGGGATTCAGGAAGGGAAACCCATCCATCAGACACTTTGTACTGGTAAGATTGTTCAAGTTCATGTTCAAATGTATTTATATAGCACTTTTTTTCAGTCCCAGACCAACACATTCTGCAAAGCGGCTTTTGCAGAATGTATGAAGAACAGAGTCATTAAAAAAATACAGGAACATCCATACCTGCTCATTTCATAAAGGAATCGGTCTGCCTTTGCCATTCGGTCCAATTCATGCTTGTGCTCTTCCAGAAGATCTATATCGCTCTTCTCTGGAACAAACTTCAGCATCTGGGGGAGAAAAGCAGAAGAAATCCTTATTTATAGCAGTAGAGCTTCCCAAAATGTCTTTTTTAATTGAAGCCATAGTTCTTTATCTTTTCCTGCACATTTCCATACGAGCTCCTAAAGCATCTCACAACATTACCTAACTCTACACAATCTATTGCCTCAAGCAACAATAAAGCATTTCCTCCTCACCTGCTCCAGCATGTCCTTCGGCAGATCTTCCTGTTCATCCATGTTCAGAATGGCTTTTTTAATTTCCTCATTGGTGAGTTTCAATCTGAAACAAAGAACACATCTCAAAAAGTCTGGAAAAACTCAACAAAGAACCCGAAGAGCAACAATGTATCACGCTGAGAAAGCGACATGCTGGTCTCCTCAATCCCAGCATCAATTTTCCTTCGGCACAGAGTGAAAACAACCTAATATACGGTATGGTGTTTAGCAGAAGTATTAATCTTGAAGCCCGATGTTGAACTCAACTGTTTGTTCCAGTTACCAAGATTTTCCTGGCAAACACTATATGTCATTACTGGACGGTGGAAGCCATGTTACCACTTTAAATGATGCTTTTTTATTGGCTGTTTATGCAGTAACATGACATGCTGCATTTCATTTTCCATTTACTGGAGCAGTGATACACCAAAGAGCATCTTAAAATGGAATCCATTGAGAAGATGAAGAAACATGCATGTTTGAATGGTTGTTGGAAGCCCATTGTCGAGCCCACAGCTCCAGCATCTCATCCACAATACATTTAACGATAGAGACCAAGGTCTTCTACGGACATATATGTGTGCAGAAGATGCCAAGACGAGCAGGTGTTTACTGTTCTGAGATCAGCGCTGGAAAGCAACTGTCTTTTTCTTGCCAGCATCCAGAGCGGCTGTGAAACCGCAGGAGGAACTCAAACATGTCCGGAGCACTTTTAAAGCTGAAGTCTGCGTGTTTTCTCCAGGCAACACTTCCAGCTTTCAGAGCTCCGACACAGTTCAAGCTTTCCTGGGAGGAGCACCGTCAAACTCCAGAAGGAAACTTTGGAGATGATTCAAGCTCCGGTTCATTTGTAGACAAGCCAATGCTCTTTAAAGGTCATTAGTGTGGCCACAAGTCTCTCTTTGTTGATTTTACACTCGCATCGAAGTTCTGGAAAGAAATGTTGTGGCTTAGTAGTTGAGAGATGGTCTTGTGACCAAAAGGTTGAAGGCTTGAATCCTGAACATAACTCCATAACTGTGTCCTTGTGCAAGATGTAACTTTTTTTACATGAAAATAACCATCATGCAAAATTTGAAGAGTGTGGTAAATGAATAACTAAGTGAAATTTTTTTTTTTGTGGCATTTTTGACATTAACACATCTAAAAACAATCATAATAAAAGTTATACAACAACACATACCACTGTCATTTAAATTAGTAAAATAATATGCAAGCAGAAAACATTTGGCACAATATTTTTTGTCCTGTCATAAACAAATCTTGGATTATAACAGTACTGGAACCAAAACCATAAAAAGCCCAGAGCGAATCCTACAGTATTTCAACAGATAATGCCGAAACATTGCAAAAGAAGTTATGAAAAAAACAAACCGCAGAGAAATGCTGTGGCCCTTCCACCTTCTAATTAAATTTAAATCTTATTGCTTTAGTTTTAGAAATTGGGATTATAGAAATATTTCAACTGGGAAAATTTCTCACTGTGGATTTGCCTGTCTGTCCATCCCATGTCCTTCGTCTGTCTGTCTGTCAATCCAGTGCACTCTCTCTGTCTGCCCATCCATGAATCCATCCATCATTCCATCCAACGCCTCTGTATGTCTATCTGCCTGTCTAACCATCCATCCAACCGTTTATCTGTCTGTCCATCCATCAAACCATCCATCGCGCTCTGGCTGTCTGTTTGTTCACCCGGTGTCCTCTCTCTGTATGTCTGTCCAAACATCACAATCTGTATATCTGTCTGTCTGTCCATCCATCAATCCATCCGTCCGTCGTGCTCTGTCTGTCTATCTGTCCATCCAGTGCCCTCTCTATGTATGTCTGTTCGTCCCTACATCCATCCAACTCTGTCTGTCTTTGCCATCACACTCTGTCTATCTGTCCATCCATCCACCGCACTCATTCTGTCTGTTGTCCATCCATCAATCCATACAACTCTGTCTGTCTCTGTCCACCGCACTCTGTCTGTCTGTCTGTCCATCCAACCATCACGCTCTGTATGTCAATCTTCTTATCTATATATTGGTCTTTATGTATATCCGTCTGTACATGTGTCTGTATGTCTATCTGTCTGTCAAACCAAAGCCTGAAACAGTAGAAGGCAAAAAAATGTGTTTCGTGCAAAGCAAATCACTAACAATCAGTCAGACTTCACCACCGAACAAAAGGTACTCGACACGTCTAGACGACCGAGTTTAGGCCCAAAAGAAGTGACTAGAACCTCTTCGATTGATTCAGTCAGCGGGACCACCATCTCTCCCCCTCTGTTCTCCACCACATTCACCATTCTCTAACCAGAACTAATGAGTCTACAAGCCAAACTTATAAAATCCAGCTGAATGACAACCGGGGTGGTCCGCAGTGTGGCTGTACAATAGATTACACCCCACAAACTGCTGGTGGAGACTGTTAATAGACCATTCAGGAAAGACGAGAGCTTAATAGAAGCACGGGTCATGGTCTACAAATGGAGCTAGAAACAGCTGTTAATATGACTTGTCTAAAAGCCAGTAAATAAACAGCATGTCTGGAGAATAAAATATCTTGATTTGCTGAAATCTTGGAGGGTTTGTTCAGTTGCTGACCATCATGTGTTGTTTGCTACTGTAGTTAAAGTTAAACGTGTGGTTCGTACAGATAAAGCTCTTGTGCGATGACAGCCAGATGTTTTTATTCTGGAATCAGAAGCAGATCTTTTAATGGAATCTCAATAAAAACAGCAATGGTATTTGGCTACGAGAAAGCAAAACCCAGCAGGAACTTTGCAGAATTAAAGCAGGAAACCTTGCACGGACGACGCTCTCGTATCTCAGAACCATCTGGATGAAACTGCTGAAATGACTTTTATGCCTTCAGTCTTTTCCACCTACATGAGTTTCTCACTAATTGGAGTTTTCAATGTAAAGAACGACCACATTTCTTGTTGTCTAAGACATAAAAAGCATTTGCATCTTACATTTGCATTTACATCTTAAAATCAGTATGCGCTTACGTTTAACTGCAAGCGACACACAAATATTTAAAAAAAATTTTAAAGCGGAGTTTTTGCGGAATGTTTTTTTAAAACATTTTGGTTTAAAGCAGAGTTATTAAACACAACAATAAAAATAAAAATTTACAACAAACCAAAGATAAATACTGAAAGCCATAAAAAATATTTCAATTCATGCCTGTATGCCCATTTCACGATATCCGTGTGACTCAAAATCTTTGCCTTTAAAGGTCACACAATTTCCATTTATCTGAAAAGCTCATTCTGAGCATGTTTAATTTGAGACGCCACATTTAAATTTCATTGCTAGGTAACAACTACTCAAACCAGGACACAGATTTACACATGAGCATACACACACACACACACACACACACACACACACACACACACATCACTCACCGTGAAAGAAGGATGTTGCAGTTCTGAGCTCGGCGTCCATCAATGACAGAAAGCTCTTTGACTTTTTTCGAACTCAGAAGATCTTCCTCCGTTTCTTTCTACAAGTATAAAAGACAATCAGTGGAATTCCTCTACATGCCAAACAGTGATATTTCTAGATAGTTTATCATTGCTACAGTGATTAAAGAGTGTGAAACAAAACTACAGTCTAGATACAAAATGAATGAAACACTTAAAAGAGTGAGTGGGACTGAGATGGAGCAAATATTATCACACACTTCCTGTTCGACTCTTACCTGCTTGCTGTTATTGACCATACAGAAGTCCTAAAACGCAGGCAAGAAGCAAGGTAGATGCAGCACATGTTAGAGAGACAGTAGTGAATTCAGCCAAAACAAACTCATACAGGCACATGATGGTATTAATGGGTGATGGATGGTGAGCATGAAAGCAAAGACTTGGAGAAAACTGGTCTACAAATGCAGTGCTCGAGTGAAAAACACATGCCAGCCAATCAAAAATCGCCCTGGGAACTTCTAATTATGACAACTACACATCACTATAGCAACATCAGCCACTCTAATCGCAATTTGAATTTTGAAAAAAGCCACTTTTTAAGAAGCCTCATCTTGATGCAAATGAGATCACTAATTATAGACCAATTTAGAACCTTCCATTTGTATCAAAAATTCTTGAAAAAGTTATTTCAGAACAATTCTGCAAATTTCTTGAACAGAACGATAGATTTCATTTTGAAAAAATTTCAATCACGCTTTAGATCTCATCACAGCAGAGAAACGGCACTAATTAGAGTCACTAATGATCTTCTAATTAAATGTATCCAAATAAACGGCCTGTGATAATCTAATGATAGATGCCAAACTAGAGCAAAATACACATTCAAGGGAACATATATGTCTGTCAAGAGAACAATTATTAGTATATGTATTTTATATTGCAGTTTTAAATAATTACACATGAAGATTTAAATAAAGATCAATGAGAGGTTAAAAATCACTAAGTGCTTAATCGATGAAGAAAGTGGCTTTTCCACACTTTACTTTACAAAATTACATTTTAAAATGAATATTAAGTCTTTGAGACTCTAAATTACTAACTCTAACTTAAATCGTAACAATATTAGAAACTGAATGAAATTAGAGAGGGCTCATGATGCTAATATAATAAGCATGCTAACAAAAGCTTAAAGATATAAAAGCTGAAAATGTTCTAATATAGAACAAAATCGGCCGCTTATCTGTACTATAACAATGCAAAGACAAAAAAAAGAGTGTAATTGCTTTAAAATCATTGACCATGTGTCTGAGTTAACGATTATACTGGAACACTGTGCCAATGTCTGCTTTTCATAGATGCCTCTCGCATCCGAGCATCTTAGCCTAATGAGAACCTCATGCTTTGTGATGGGTAAAGTACTTGAGAAACATGCGTGAGAGACAGTAAATGCTTTGTGAGATCATCCTGCCTGAAATAGAATCATTGTTTTAGTGACCTGTTGCCTTTGATAGGCGGAGAAAGTCTTTTCGATGTCAGTCAGGTCGAGGATCTTGTACACTTTGCTGTCGTCCATATCTGCCCAAACGGTGCCCTCGAGCTTGCTCTGTGGAAGAGATGGCATAAGGCTTTTAAGTTCTGTACTGTACGATATCTGCATATGTTTACCAAAATTCTAATGTATGTATATAACATTTATGTATTTTTGTGTACACATATCCCTCAAACCCTTACAAACTATGAATTGTTACGCTATCTTGTGGTTTCATACACAGTTATGAATAACTCTACACGTCTCGCTGTAGCGTATGACTTGCCATGACAAGCGCTGACAGCCTTGCAAAACGTTATATGGTTTCCATTTAAGTACAAATCCACTCCGATTGTTGACGGGCCTTTGAAAAGTTGATTAAAAGCAGAAGCTTAACCAGATTTCCCCTGCGTTTTATCTGGATGAGCCACTTTACCGCGGTAAATCATGCCAGTCTCACCTCAGACAGCTTGGCCCAGTTGAAGGACTTGAGTGGATTGGTTGGCTGAGGAATGTTTTTCTTCTTCAAATTTGGTCCCATGGGGGCTCCTGGTGGGGGTGGAGCTCCACCAAAAGGTGGGCGGCCAGGAGGAGGGATCGGACAACCTGGAGGGGGCGGGGGCGGAGGTGGCATCATTGCTCCGCCCGGTGGAGGTGGGGGAGGAGGGGGCATCATGCCACCCGATGGAGGGGGAGGCGGAGGAGGGGGCATAAGAGGACCACCAGGAGGACCAGCAATCGGAGGACCTCCAGGAACACTGGCAATTTGCCTCTGAAAATATAAGAAATTAGATGCATTAAGACACTTAAATGTCACTTATCATATGACGTATTTGCATTAATATGAGGCATTTAAAAGCACATACTGTGCTGAGGTCGTGCAGTCGAGCAGTTATATCTGCCACCTGCTGCTTGGCTAGTTTATGTTCTCCCATTTCTCTTTCCAACTTCTCTTTCATCTTATTGAGAGTCTGCATCATGTCCTCCTTCTCTTGTGTTTTAGCCTCGCATTCCCGCTCTTTCTTCTCCATTTTCTGTTGAAGCTCGTGGTGGTCTGGAGAAGCCAAAGGTCAAGAGGTGATTTAAAAAAAATTCAAATGTCAAGGACAAACTGATATTTTTAAGAATAAAATGTGTTATACAGACGTGTATAGAATGGGCTGACCTTTTCGCATTTTTTCCGCCTGCTCCTTCCATTGCTTTACCTCGTTTTCATTGACAAGCCTGATGAAATGCAAAAATCAGCCACAGAATGTTCTAGTATGGACTAGGCCACTTTAATTTAAACAATATTCTGTAAAAATGAGAGATCCGACTTACATTCTAACCACATTCTTAACATTGAAGTTTTCCAATGGCGTGACGTCCGGATCATGACCCTTGTCGGTCTGCAGAACCATCTGCTGGACAATGCGGTCCAGAAGCAGCCAGTACTGTACGGTGTTCCCACTTCTCTTATCTGAAACAGAGTTCAGGTTCATGAACTTGTCCACACATAATACTGAGCCTCCATAAATGTTTTATGAACCATATCAAAATAAAAAAGAATGTTTGCCTGACATGACCTTAATGGAAACGGGTTGTAACGGGTTGTAACGGGATGTAAAAAAAAAAAAATAAACATAAAAAAAATATTTTGAAGAATGTTGCCTTTAAGCTATAATTCAATTTGTAGATGTATTATTTTTGTAAAAACATATTTACGCTTACAAATAAAAAAAATATCTAATTATGCATTGCAAAACTAAACTTGATTAAAGAACAACAGTCACCCCAATTTCCTGTCCGCTGTGCGAAACAAATGCGAATGATAAAAGGCGAAAATTAAGAGGCAAAACTGAGCTGCAAAAGATCAATTCTCAATAATCATTTGTTTACTTATCTGGTCAATATCATAAGTAAAAAAATAATATTATACATGTTACAGACAATATATATTTATTGAAACTATATGGAGCATTGATAAGTGTTATAATTAGATTTATTACGTAACTATTAACAAATTGTCAAAAAAGAAGGGGGAAAAAAAACGAAGAAAAAAACTATATTTAGCATTGACAGCTTTATAATTAAAAATTTTTAGCAACAATTTAGACATTTAGACATGTAACATTTAGACTACCCAGTCTTTAAAAAAAAAGATTTATCACGTACTTCAAAAGCTTGTCAAAAAAAAAAAAAAAAGTCGAGAAGGATAAAAGAAAACTATATTTAGCATTGATAGTGTTATAATTTTAATTATTATGTAACAATTAACCCAGTCTCTAGAAAAAGAACAGGTTATAGAGAAGGAAATACTTACGAGGCATGAGAAGGCAATGGTTAAGAATGGACATAAAGTGCGGGTGTGCATCTGTGTGGGCCAGTTTTTTACGTATAAGTTCAAACACTTGTGTGGCACTTTTTGTGTCTATATGCATCTGCAAAAAAAATTATATTCAAGTTTAACATTCAAGAGAAGTAAAACTAACTTTGGTAAGCACACAAGTGTACTTACAGACTCAAAGCGTCTGGATAGAGTGAGTTCATCATCATTTCTCAGCATCTCAAAGTAATCCAAGTGCCTGGAGGAGCAGAAGGTGATAACAGTGGAATGAAAAAAAAAAACTCTCAATATGTTTGTAGGTAAAAAGATTGGTTAGCAGTGTGTTCCTCACCTATCTAATGTAGAGTTTTCATGAGACCTGAGTTTATCAATGATGGGCTGAATCCCCAACATGAGGAACTCGTAGCGCAAATGGACCCGGAACTCTAGACTGGCCTGGGAGTCAAAGAACCATGTTTTCATTGTTAGTTTACAGTCACAGCCTGACAGTTACAGTTAAAAAGTACATTAAGATGAAGGTAAAAAAGAAGAAAAAAGGGTAAAAAAAAAAAAAAAAAAAATGTCAATAACAAAAGTATAAAAATCTAATTAAATGATAATCAATATAATCATAAAACATGCTTACATTTTAAATAAAAATGTATTATTATAGTTCTGTTAGATACAAATTATTTAAAATTATAAGTCTATAGTAATTAAATATAATACAAATTTAAAAATAGGTTGGTGCAAATAGTTTCAAGGATTTTATTTATTCCATGATGATGTTACTAAGTACATTTTATGAGTAGCGTTTTAGTGTAGCATAAAGTAATAGTATTTCAATAGGTCAACTCGTAGGAATAGTAAATCCTTACTTCTCCAGCTCCTTGACTCAACACAGCATTGATAAAAGACATAATCGCAGTCTTCAGACTGACTTCATCCCTGTACCGTCCTGTACTCCGGTCCAGATCATTCAGCAATGTCTAGAAATAAAACAGTCGATTTCAAATCTCTGAATTCCCTTTTCCCGTTGACTGCAATCAGATTACATCAGTTACAAAGACCCCGATTACCTGAAACCGCGTTCGCTCACACGAGAACTTCTGATAGTGCAACATGGCCTCCAGAATTTTTTTGTGTCCTCCAGGAACTAAACAAACAGCTCCCATGATCTCCAGCACTGCCACCTTGGTTTTGATGTTCTCTGTGGCCAGACTCTGTGCTATGATGTTGATGCTCTCGGAATGAGAGAGAACATGGGCACGACCTTGGGAGTTGTTCATCAGGGCTTTAATGCAGCCGATGAGGGAAGTGTGGATCTGGGATTCGGTGGTCTCGTAATCCATGCTCTTCAAGAAGTTGAGGATGCATGTTAGACCATCCAGGTCGATAAAGCGAGTTACAAACCTGTAAAGAAAAATTACATCTCATGAAAAAGCCTTGATTTCCAGCAGCTTCATCAGAAGTTCATGTCGCTAGCTTGTGGGTTCAATTCTAAACAATTTTTGGCCGGTGGATAATGTGATAATGTATAATGTGCAGATGTATAATGTAACACAAGTCACTTTGAATAAACACATCTGCGAGATGATTATAATATAACTGAAGCTTATTGATTTAAACACGCTTTAGTTGCCATGTGTTTCCAATATGTAGACCTGGCTTGCTTTTCAGTAAACATTTGCCATAATCATATTTACATTTTTTACATCGCATTACAGATTTTACACCCAAAGAACTTCATGCGCTCCTGAAGATCAAACTCTGGCCTTTGGTGGTCCAAAGCTGTACAGGAAATTTCTAGGTTGTTTTTTTCTAGATAAATCATCAATATTTGCAGATCGAACAAGTTGTAGGATCTTTGAGGAAAAAATCTTTAATAAAGCACTTGCTTTGTAGTTCAACAGACCAAAAGCAGAGTGATTTCATTATTTGTAACGTATGACTGTTTTAAAAAGTCTGATTATTTGGAAAGAGACCATCAAATAAAACATGTGATGAAAGCTTGTGCATGAGGAAACAAATTCTCTCTTAATGAGACGCCACAAGTGAATAATTTCACAAGCAAGTGAGTTGAAGTGATCAAAAAAATCAGTGCTTCGGGCCAAATGTACAAAAAAAACGGAAAAAAAAATATTAGTATTGTGTGAATCATGCATATAAATCATAAAAGTCCAGTGTAATTATAATTTAAATGTTTGCAGACCTCATTGGTTGTGTTCGTAGAGCGGTTTTAAGGCTTTCAATGGTCTTGTTACGCTCCTCTTCCTCTTCCTTCTCAAGGGCCAACAAAGTCTTCCTCTGCATTAAATGAAATCATGTATCATGGAACACAAGTAGTAACGGATTATAACCACAAAATTAAATAAGAAAAATTTGAGCTGAGAAATATTTGCTAGCATTCAAATCCATTTTAGTCAAACTGAACCATTTTTTAACCGAGTTTTCTTTATCTTTCGCCTGTTTACATTTGAACAATCATGGGCCTCCATATAACCCATTTCCTCTGGATCATCTTTTCTCACACAACTATGTCAGGTCTTCTTTTATTAAATCCTAAAATCTTTTATATTTCTCTAGGCCTGGCAATTCCAGCAACAGCATCGATCTACAAAGTCTCAAATCATCTCAATCTGACCTCTCTGACCTTTTCCCCCAAAACATCTAACACGAGTAGTCTCTGTAATCTTCTCATTCTTGATCCTTATCACCTTCATCTATCTTGTATTTTCTTCTAAGCTGTAAAGCATTTCCAGTTTCTTCCACTCAAACACCTTTCCCTTAATTTTCACGTTTTTATCCCACGTGACACTCTTCTCCACCGGACCTTTTCCACAGTCTCCATTGTTCTGGTTTGTTGACCCTCAATAATAATAGCCTTACGTTTCATTATGCATCCAGTTTAAGTGAGAGTATAATTCAACAAAAATCACTGTCCATGGAGATTCCTCGTCTAAACTCATCTCTGATTTTGACCATCACCAAAGCAGACAAAGCTTTCTTTGAGGCATTGTACACATGAACACTTTACTTACCGCTGCCATTGAATTGAGCTGGTCAATATAAAACTCGGGCCAACTGGTAGCGCTTTTATTCTCCTCTTGTTCCTGTGAGAGATAGGGCAAAATGTCAGTTAAACATTTAGTGTTAGTAAATTTGTGCAAAACGGAGTAAAACTTTCAATCGACAATTGGAAATTGTTGGTAAACTGGAAAAGTTGACAATTGGGAATTGAAATTGACCAATTGACCAAAAGAAATGTCAGGAGGTTTTGCACATATATAATAGCAAAGTACATTTTTACAAAACACTGGCAAAATGACAACGTTGGGAAAATGTTCAGCGTGAGAATATGAACGATGTAAAAAACCATTGTTTCCACAGTGCGTGCACGCATCAGGGAGATGACACGAGCACCAAGTGTTTTAAAGAAAATAACGTATGAGCCAAGAAAGAATGTGTGAATGTTATTGGGAATGGCATTGTTTGGATACTTGGTGGGAATGTCTTGTATCCAACTATGCAGCTATGAAAAAGGATCAGTATCTTGAAAATAATCTTATTTTCGTACTACTCATTTGACAAAAGACAAACTAACAAGGTTCTCAGAGATATCAGAGCTGTTAAATCCCAGCAGACTTTCTATTATTAATATATAAACTTTTACCTATTTGCAACTAATTCACCTGCCTCCTACTTTTCCACTGCTTCTATGAGATGAACACATCCACTAAAAACCCGAAGGGAAGATTTGAAACAGAACATCACAGTGTCAGAAATAGCGCAAGCGTTAAGTAGGCCAGCACACACAATCTAGAGAAGAAAAACACACAGATCCAGCCAATTCCACTAAGCACGGTTCACAAAGATTGGAAGCCCTGCAAACGAAAGCATCTCGAGACGAAAGAAAAGCTGGGAATATTCGATTGGAAAAAAAGTGGAGCTTCAAAAGTGTGACACATTTAGAAACCCAAAAAAAGCATCTGTAGTTAAAAAGAATCTGGCATGCTGGTGAGCTTCTCGTTGCAACTGTGTGGGACTTTTCACACCGAGATCTTTAAGGCCTTTTGGGAAATGATGGCGCCTTACAAAAGAGCCTCTGTGGGACAAGTGGGGATTCTTGGATACCGTCCTGGAGAAAAACCTCTGATCAGAAAGACGTCCTCCATAGCTCTCTTCATCGCTTCACTCACCATTTGGATTCAATGACCAAAGCATTCGCTGCTTAAAAGGCCTTTGCTCTTGCACTTAATCCCATGAACACTTCATTCCCACACAGACGTTTCATAATGACTGTGATATTCGGCCTGTGAGCAGGCCGGCACGTCCAAACATTACTAGCTTAAAAGCCTGATGGAGATTAGCTCCATCTAATCAATCTATAAATCACTCAGTTGGAAAATAAATAATTGAAAAATGCATATAAAATAGTATTTGTTAGTTTTTAATATAGACCTTTAGTCTTACGCGAACAATGTTTGCAAAACCAAAAGTCTTGCCTTCATTTACATGGTAAAGCATGAGGTAGGTGGTTATAAATACATATAAAAAATGATATTTATGTATACATGCGTATACTATACATGCATATGCATGCATACATAATACGTGCATATATAAGTTATAGAATTTATGTAGAATTTAAATACTGTATAAAATAAAATACTGTGTAACACTCATTTTAGATTTTTGCATGTATGCTATATATGACAATAAGATATTATTATTAAAATATAATAACTGCTAAATAATAAGCAGTTAAATAAAATCCCTCTACCAGCAGCGCTAATGTATTGAAATTAATTTATCCAAGTAGTAGATATAATTGACAGTATATATTGTTTTTGGAATAACTCGTGTTTTCTGTCTACTGGACATGTTTACAACGCAGCTCTATTCACTTTTCCTTTTTTTTGCCTTGATTAAATTGGCAACTTGGATGGAAAGGCAGCCAATCTTGACTGGAGCGCAGAAGGTCTAATCTTTCACATCTGCCAGGCCGCAGTGGCTCGCTTCAGTCGTTTCAACCTGTGGCTCTCCACTTGTCCAAGTATTTGTTGGCTAACCTCTCAAGGAACTCTGGCATCAAGTTTGATAGCACTTGACCCAGAAAACCACATGCCAATGAGACCGAGACATTTATGAATAACCCCAATTATACTTGGGGTTTCAGCCTCAACAAACACACAGATAACCTACTGTAAAAGTACAGCAGTCTCACAGCAGGCTCACGTTACAGATGAATCATTTGAGGCAATGAAAACAACATTGAGTGAGATTAATAGCCAGATTCTCGTAACTTTCCCTGCCAGGAGCAGGACAGACGATCCAGGACCTTGCGGATCCAGTATCTAGATTTGATCCCAAGCCAAGCGAGCTTCACACCTGACCGTTCCGAGCGGCTGAATCAGGACACAGGTGAATAATGGCACCGCGACGCACGTCTTAGTGATATCAGCAGAATACTTTCAAAGTCAAACTTAAAATAGCCCTCGTCCTTTTGCTGTGTCACTATAAACAGAGGGTAAAATGTCCAGTGAACAACCGGAAAGAAACAAAGGATGATCGTCTTTCAGATTTCATATATGTAATATGGCTATTTTGATAATATTTTTATTAGGTATTTTGAACAACAAAAAGCAATTGTGTCTGTATCAGTGCCTTCAGATGTTCTCAATTCCATGTAATGTGTTGCAAAATCAATACAATTTTTGGCAGAATTCAAAAATGTTGTAAGTTTCCCAATTGTAATAATTTTAATAATAATAATATTATAAAAATATAATATACATATGAGAAAATAAAAATACATATATATAAAATAATGTAAATAAAATACAGTATATACAAACTATATATACACAAATTGCATTGATTACAATAACAGTTGAGTGGAACTAAGAATACAGTATAATATACTGTATATACATTTATATATATATATACAGTACAGTGTGTGCGTGCGTGCGTGTGGGTGTGTGTGTGTAGCACATGGAGCGGGATTGATTTATGGGTCGGAATTATGTTTATTCTTCTTAACCTACTACGTGACTAATACATTACTATTGTTTTCCATTAATGGCCAGTATTTGTGACTGTCTATTTTATTTATTTATTTATTATTAATGTCGATTGTTCTTTTTATCAAACTCTGAGTCGTGCTGCAAGATTGTGAGAGAATGATTTGTCACTTAAACGATTGCAACAAGACATTATGGGAGAGGTTTCATACATCAAGGAAGATATCTGAGCACTGAATATAGCAGATTATATGAACTATTAGATCAGTGTTGCTCCTGGATGAATAAATGGCTCACAATGATGGACTGATAGCCGCAAAGTGAAGAAAGAGCATCATCATGCAGCTACTTCCTGTGCTTTGTGCCAAACACCGGAGAATCTCATAGCTGGTCACTTCCCAAGACTGACAGATCCATCAAAAGCCAGTCCATACAGATAACACAATCAGCACCTGCAAATGAAGCTCTTCCTGTTTGCTTTGGACCAATGGTGGTTTCCGTTCTCCTTCCACCCTCTTCTCCCAGACTGAAGCCCAGGGGAACCGCGCCAAGCCCTGCTTTACTTGTCCCAGAAAGAGCGGCGTGCTGATTCTGTCTGTCCCACAACGGACATATTCTTCCTTAATCTCATCTCTCCGCTCACTGTCTTAAATCGCTTTCATTGGTTCCATGTGCAGAATCTTGGAGCGTGACCTCTTGAAGTCTACGGAGCTAAATTAAATGTGGCTGAAAGACACTCATCACAACAGAAACAACATCCCAAATGGCCCAAACATGAGCGAGGTCCAAAAATGAGGCTCGGGTCAGACAGCAGGTTCTAGTGTCTATGAAACTTCTTAAAACTACTGAAGGAGAAAAATGTGCGTGTCCCACTTCACTTCTCGGCCTCGTTCGGCGTCTCATGCCTTGGCGTCCCATGACAATGACTAATTAGGTCTGTAATTGGGACACGGCATATGTGGTTACGTGAGATGTCATGGTCGGACAGATGGTCGACCTTTAAACATTACCAGCTTTTGAACTATCCAAGATGATAGATCAGAACCAATAAGAACCGTCACGTATGACGATAAGTACGTTTGTGTCACGTTGGAGCTATTTAGGAGTCAAGTAAACTACTAAAAATGACCGTAATCTTTGGACTATAAGGTGCACCAGAAAATAAATGAAATCTTAAGTAAACGTCTTTTTCTGATTTTATTTCACAAAAGGCAAATTTTTTCCACATATTAAGCCAAATTCTACAGCATTTTTAGAATTGCTTTAGGAAACTACAATAAATTAAAAACAAACAGTAAAAAAAGTGCAACTTCGGATCCAGTCCAGAGGACGTGGAGTTGATTGTATTTGGAATCTTAAAATAAACTGTATCTATTTGCATAAAAACCTATTTTAAAGCCTTTTTAGTATTTCCAGCGCACAATGGAATCCAAAAACTACAGTAAAGGACTGATCAAGACGGCTTAACTTCTCAGGAATTGTAACTCACAAGTTACGAGGTCTTCACACTCCTATGCGAACGTTTAAATCAATGCTAGGAGTCAAACGCCAGGTCTGACAGTCAACCATAACTAAGGGTTCTGTCCCTTTATTGTGCTTTCTATCACTCGCGTATTCCAGTCACATCACTGGCACGTAAACCCGACCACCCGCTGTTCCGGCGTTGTGTGTGCCAGGCATCAGGACCCATGTGGCCCCGAGTTAAACACATGGATTCACATCAGAAGAGAAGTTGCACAAGGTCTGGCAGGACTTCAGTTTGTAGCATCACAGAGAAATTGATGTCACCCCCCCCCCCTGATCTTAAATAAAGTGAAATCCACCCTGGGGTTTCTTAGCTCTCTTAAATCCAATTTCTAAATTGAGTCTCGGCTTCCTGTGAAAATTCCCCTACGCACTAAAGCTGAAGTACAAATGAGTGTGATACCGTAAAACACATGCTGTTACAAGACAGGAAAGTTGCTGACACGTTGAAGGAAAAGTTGACCTACGTGTAAAAGAAAGTGATAGACTGATGATGTCATAGATGGCAGACGTGCAAAAGGGGACGTGGAGGAAAATGGACTATGTTCTCTTCAAAAGCCAAGCGAGACTTCTACACTTTAAGGTCAATAACACAGCAATTTTTATATGAAGATTTCTGAAACTTCCAATTTTAAACTTTCACCATCAGCCATGTTAATAATGATCAAACTGAATTGATCAAGAATAAAAGTAAAATGACAATATACTTCAAGACCATGTCTATGTATAACAGACAAAGTTAAAATTTAAAGTGCTTAAAATGTTCAATGTAAAAATAAAAATAACTAAATTTGTTTAGGTAAGTGTAAACAAAATCAGGAAAAACTCAAGATTTGAGTTTCAAGAAACTCAAGAAAATAAAAGCAAAAGTAGTTTTTTTTTGCCTAAAGTAATACCATTTCTAGCATTTGTAGTCCTTAGAAAGTATTTAAGATATGGAAGAAAGTAATTTCCAAAGAAACAGGCCATCAATGTTGCTGCCAAACATTCTGCACGGCAACAAACACCTTGAGAATGTCGTTTTAAGTTGCTTTGGTAACAAGCATCTGCTCATGTCCTGTTAAAGAGAATCACTTTACCTCGCGTTTGAAAGTCCAACATATCCAATTAACACTTCACTGAACAAAACATAGGGAAGCATTTCATAGGTCAGTAAATTTTAACCAATAAGAAGCCGGTTTCTTTCAGACAAAGCGCTTTGATATATGAGATGTTAAGGACGATACTGACAGGATGACAAGTTAATCTGGTGCAGTGAAACCATTTTATGGGGGTGAAGTTAGAAAACAAACAGGACCAAACGTCTTAATGCCTAACCTTTTTCTTGCTGCAGTAGATCTGCCATTTCTTCTCTGCTGGCAAGGCAAACATGGCTTCTCTGTGCTTCTCTGTGAGATCCAGCTCATCCTGTGAAGACAGAAAAAGACCCAACTGTTTAGACCTGTTTGAAGAGGTTCCTGGAAAGAGGCAAATAAACGGTAAATCACTGGAGATGGGATCAGTATCTCCCACAAGCCACTGATTGCGCTGTGTGGAAACCACTGAATGTTCCAGAACACTTTCCCTTTCACCAAAGAGAGGCCACAACGTAACATATAAATTGAGACAGGACGTTGTCATCTGCATTGCAAAAAAAAATCCACAAAGAAAATATAAAACAAAATGAGGAGTAAAAAAAACTGTTCAGAGAAAATGTTACTTAGAATTAAAAGTGAAAGATAAAAAAAATGTATGATTATGAATAAATAATAAGAAGAATAAAAATACGGTATTAATAATAATAATAATAATAATAATAATACCTTTTATTTAGTGGCGCCTTTCTAAGCACTCAAGGACACCTTACACACAATATACAAGTACAAATTGTAAAATCACACAGCAAAACAGAGATACAAGCTGAAATCTAGAGTTAAATAGGCTAAGAGAATAAAATCACAAGTAATATTTGTTAAAAAGATGTGTTTTAAGAAGCGACTTAAAATTTACCAGACAAACACATTTGCGTAAGTCTAAAGGCAGAGAATTCCACAGTTGTGGAGCAGCATGACTGAACGCTCGTGCACCCATGGTGGTGAGCTTAACACGTGGCACAA
>JABUMW010000570.1:0-14051 GCA_017309775.1 Paedocypris sp. Pulau Singkep | reverse complement strand
GAGAGAGAGAGAGAGAGAGAGAGAGAGAGAGAGAGAGAGAGAGAGAGAGAGAGAGAGAGAGAGAGAGAGAGAGAGAGAGAAAATTCACCTTAATTATTTGCAATTCCAACATTTCTTCGGTTCCCATCACAAACGATCGCCTGAAAAAAACCGAACACTTTCATATGGCACAACAGACTATTCCATGTAAAGTGCACTATTTAATGTGTGACGCGTTCAACCACATTTTATGTTGCATACTATACTTTTAACGTGATATATTTTAAAAAAATACTCAACCACGTTGTGCCTCCGTTAGCAATTAATTAGCCGACGATGCGTGGGAGGTGTGTGTGTGTGTGCCTGCGTGCGTGCGTGCGTGCGTGCCGTGCGTCCACACCAGTGACGACATCACGTCAATCCGATGAAAACTTTATTTGATTAGTTTCATTCACGAATACAGCACGTATTGTGAAATAATACAATTGTTTGAAACGATTAGATATTAAACTAAAACTTTTTCCTAGTTGTTCTATATTTGTGACAGTGCTGAGTTTACTTTTTAAAAACGTCCAAAAAGACAAAGTGAAACTGTATTAAGATATTTTACGTTTAAAATAACGTATCCTAATATAAATAACAATCATGCTATTATGGTTATAAATAATGGTGAAAATGTTTAATATTATAACAGTATTTATAAAATGGCCTGACAGTAGTCAACTTTGCGCTTTTTCCAAACAGCATTAAAAAAATCTCTAATTATTGAGATCATTACAAAAAAATTACACAGTGCAAATGATTATTAGACAATGATGTAATTGAATTTTATAAAAAGCGCGAACACTCACTAGAATTACCGATAAACCATCAGTGCCGTCTAGTGTTGAGAAAGTGCATTGCAGGTGTTGTGACGCATGCGTACTGCACGCTATACAGCACGTCTATACAGCAATATTTAATATTCAACTCTAAATTCATATTTATTTATTTACTGTAGAGTACATATTGTATTTAGTATTCTATTAGAACAGGTTTATCTTTCAATGAAGGTTCTTGAAGGTTTTATGGTGAACATGAATCACCTGCAAACCAGAGAAAACGCATAACGAGATGCCGAGTAGATAAGTGGTTAAAATATGATTCTGGAAAAGAAAATTGTGTTTTGATTTGAAGAGGTAAGTTTGATGTTTTATGCGTCAGTGTTGCACAAAGTAATTAGCACTTGTACTAACTCAGTCACATTATCTAAATTATAATAGAGAAGAAAAATGCGATTAATTTATTAAACACAAAATGCGGGTTAGAGAAGTTTATGTTCCAGAAATTCAATTTCCATCGACAGACGCAGGACATTGAGTAAGAACCCAGTTTATTTGGCCCTGGTTTATTCCCATATAGTGACAAAAAATGGTTATTAAGACAAAGACTAAAAAGCAAACAAATGAACTGAATAAACAAAACCATATGCTTCAACAAAGCCATGCGCTCATGCCACTCACTACACAAACACGGCAAAGTCAACAGTCAGATTTTATTAAAAAAAGAAAAAAAAATAGCTGCAGAAATGGCCATTACCACTTAGGGTTGCCACCCGTCCCTTGAAGTACAGAATTGTCCCGTAGTTGAGGTTGAAATTACGCGTCCCGTTTTATAACTGCTACGGAACTGGTTTTTGTCGCGTATTTTAAAATATATATTCTTTAAAAGCAGCGTTTCATGCAAAATTTCCCTTGCATTTTAAGAAGATTCTCCTTTCCAACTTTTGATACGCGGGTGATACGCAAGTCATCGTTAATTTGATTGGCCTTTTAACTGTCCAATGAGGAGGGCGGGTCTGCAAAGAGTATCTATTATTACTTAATGATATTAGTAATGATATTATATTCTTACTTAATCATTACTTTATTACACGAACCATTATTATATACATACATGTACAACATGCCCATGTGTAAGTCAAATAAAATAGTAAATAGTAAAACTCTACATTTTAAAATAAGAAATACCATAGGCCGTATAAAAAACATTACTAGCTATTCTATGAATGTAATATTCTATTTCCATGATGTTATACTGCAAAAATTGACAAACATTTTAGCCACCCTATTAGAATCCCATTATTGTTATTATGAGAGAAGAGTAACGGTCCTGCTCCGCTGCTCCACTTGGTGGTGAGTCAAAAAATGCCCCAGGAGCCTTTGCTTCCTGCCTTGTTTGTGTCTCAGTGTGATCGGTTCCACCCGTGTAGTTAAGTGTTTGTGTGTGTGTTACCTGTTCTATTCTTCTTTGCTAATGAAGTCACAAGTTTGTCGTCACGTCCATTGTAATGCAAGGTTTAGTTCTGCCATGTTTTGTTTTGTTATGAAATTTCAGTCTTTTTATTTATTTTTATTAAACTCGTTCTTTTTGACAACCTCTTCGGTCTTGCTATCACAGTCATGGAATCGTGACAAGTCTGTTGATGTTATTAGCCCCGCCTACAAAATTATCATTGTTTAATAAGTATCATAAAAATGCTTTTAAACAGAGATAATTATTTTGTCCTCAACTGTAAATAATACTGTACCTTGGGATGTTTATTTTTAAGATTATTGGTGATTTTTTTTCCTTTACAACATTACTTTTACGTTACATTATGTTTCATTCCATTTAATTAAAGGGAAGTATTACAAGTAATATGTGTCATTATATTGCTGTTTGACAACCTGATATCGAGTTGAGTATTGAAAACAATAAAATATCAAAAAAAAAAAAAAAATCGTGAAAAGAATCGTGATCTTTATTCTAAGCAAAAAAATCGTGACTCATTTTATCCAGAATCGTGCAGCTCTACAGTAGCCCCGCCCCTTGAGCGCTGCAGTGCGTCCCTGTTTTTTCGGTTTTACCACTCTAATTACGTTAGATAAATCAGAAAACGCAACCAATCAAGCCTTATCAATAGTGTAAAGAAGATTGTTGACAGCTGTGTCACTGGCTCCCCCTGCAGGTGCAGTAGGAGTACTGACTGAGTAGCAGCGGCACGTGCAGGCGCTCAAGAGCAGCAGTTACTGTGAACACCACCTAAACACACAAATACATCGTCAGATTTACCATGTGGAAATGTTTACCTTCAAATTAACCTAGCACCTCGACGTAAGGGTAAAAACTGGACCGGCCCAAACTCTCCCAGTACTGGCCCGTCTCGAAACGGATCTTGTACATTCCCGGCGTGAAGGCGTCGGCCGTGACGAGTCCTGCGCAGCGGCCATCTTTGTCCGTCGTCCTACAAGGATCAAGGATTTTATTTTTACTTCATTTGAACTTTTTTTTTATTCGTTTCAAATGCGTTGTGTGGCGTAGAGTAGTTTAACCTTCCATCAAAGTTAAGTAAATAAAAAAAAAACAACCAACCATCGGGAAAATTAAAACAATTGCGGTCGACCATTTCCATAAATAATAAGGTATGTACTGTGTATATAGTAGGGCTGTCAAAGTTACCTAGTTAACGCACGCAATTAATTAAATTTTTTTTTTTTACAAAAATTAAACTAAATGATATTGCAGTATTTAAACTAGTGTACATTTAGTGTTGAGTTGACATTAATTTACATATTACACCTTATTATCCATTTTTTCAAGCTTTAGTAATTTAATCGCCATTAATCGCGATTAATTTGGTCAGGGAAGTGCGAATAACTAGCTAAAATGTTTTAATCGTTTGACAGAACTAGTATATAGACATACTATATTTATATATAGTGTGTGTATACATGTACACTATACATTTAAACTAGTACGTACAGTATATCGATATTTATGGGAACACTGCACCACACTCAATATTTATTGATGGTTGTTTTTTTTTTACCTTGTTGATGGTATATATTTATATATAGTGTATAATTTAGCTACATCCAAATTATGAAAATTAAGAACATATTCTGTCCATTTTATGGTAACAATATGTACATTTTATGTTAATTATGTACAGACTCTAGACAGCATTTTATAATAATTATGGCCGGTAATTATGTACAAATTGTCAAATTTATGTTATGTACAGACTGTACATTTTATTATAACTGTATCCATATTATGTATAGATTTTAGGTGAATGTATACACACACACACACACACACACACCGTAAAACCTCTAATAGAACACCAGGGTGGTCAAATGTTCAACTCTTCCATCAAGGGGCGTTTTACTATAGGTGGAGTTCTATTTGAAGTTTTACAGGTATATATTATTCATTTCTTTTTATTTCTAGACTTTTCTAGGCTATGATGAGCGTGGCACTCACCCCACAGACACAAGGTTCCAGAGGGCCACGCCCGAGTCCAGACGATGCAGACTGAGGGCCATTGTGGCGGCAGGACCCCCGTCCCCCGTGTTCCACACCTGAGCTGTGAGAGGTCCGCTGACGTCTGATACACTCATAACTCCAAACTTCAGACTGCATCAACACATTTTCATCAACAAGTCGTTCAAAATCAACCCACGGAAAGTTGTCTGCGCTAAAGGTTGGTTACTTCGTCAGAATGGCAACATCATTTGTACATACATTACCAGAAAATGAATAGAATCTGTACAAAATAAAACAATACAAAAAAAGTAAATGTGTACAAAATTCTCATAAAATGTACATTTTTTAATTGCAAAGTTATTATAATATGTCAAGTCTGCACATACCATTAAATGTACATCATTTGTGCATAACACAAACCGGCTATAATTTGTATAGTTACTATAATAATATGAATAATAATAAACAACATAAAATGTACATCATTTGTCCACATCTTCCAAAAAATGTACATATTTGGTAAAAAGTTGGCATAAAAATGAAACAATCTGTACAAAATAACCACAAAATGTATACGTGGGTACATCATTATCATAAAATGTACATTTGAATACACGTATATTATATGTCGTCTGCACGTAACAAAAAATGGACACAATTCATGCATAATTAATATAAACCGGCCACATTTTGTAAAGTTGTAATAATAGTAAGTCTGCACATAATTATGCACAAATGATGTCCATTTTATGTTAACACAAACCGGATATAATTTGTATAGTTATTATAATAACAACCAACATAAAATGGACATAATTTGTTCATATCTTCAATAAAATGTACATAGCTACCATAAAATGGCCAGAATCTGCACAAAATAACCATAAAATGTATACGTGCAGATAATTATCATAAAATGTACATAATTTGAAATAGTTATAATACATACAAATGATGAACATTTTACGGTAGCTGTAAAACTTCTGCATTTCATGGCAACTATACAAAATGTGTAGTCTTTGTAAAAACGGACAGATTTGGTACATTTCACAAAACAAACTAAATATACATAAATTGGATATAGTTACCATAAAATGGACGGTTAGTGCATTTTACGTTCATAAAGTAAATATTTACACCGTAAACACACTTACCCGTAAGCTTTGGTGAAGCTCGTGTCCTCCGAGTTGCCGAAGATGTTCTGAACTAATCAGTGTTTGGAAGAGTTAATCAACAAAACAAACTCTACTCGTCGAGTTAATATTTAAACTGACGTCTACTAACCACATCACGTCTCTACAATAAACCTGATTAGAGAACAGTGCTGTCAAAAGTAGTCACTTCCGTTACTTGGTTAGAAGTATAGATACTAGTTAAAAAGTACTTCTGTGGAAGTAAAAGTAAAATGCCCAAAATTTCACTAAAGTAAAAGTAGCGTTACTAATACTGGTAAAACTACTTTTAAGTGTAAAAGTAATGCAAGAAAGAAAAAGCCACTATAGACCTATATTGTTCTTTTGAAATGTTGTTGTAATTACATTGAAGATTAATGCATTTCATTACAAAGCTTCTGTGATGTTGCTAAAATGAATCTGCGTGGTTGATAAATCTGTCAAAACTGGTAACAAAACAGATTATTTTCAAACACATTTTATGAAATAATGATCTAAAAATGAACTCTTAATTATGTTCAAAAATCTAGCTTCAACATTTCATTATCTCCTTTATCTCTAGTATAAGATAAATAATATCTCTCAAAGTCTCACAAAGATAATGAAATGTTTTTCAGTGTTCACGTAAGCTTTGGATCTCGGGCAGCTTTATTACACAGTGAGCACCAACCAATAGGGTGTCGGAAAAATAATAATAATAATAATAATAATAATTCATTCAATTTTTTATTTTTTACATGTTTATACGTCTCATCCAACCACAATCATTTACTGTAGCTGATGGCCTGATTTGTCTGGATGTTTTTATTTTAGATCGATTCAACACGGAAATAAAACTAACCAAAATGAAATCGCAGTAACGCAGCTGGTTTTGAAAAAGTAACGAATAGAAAGTACAGAAAAAAAATAAGAAGTAAAAGTAAAAAGTAAGCGGATAAATAAATACTTTAGTAATGTAAAATTAGGCCAAATTCTACTTAAGTATAGTAACGAAATACAGTACTTTGTTACTTGACACCTCTGTTAGAGAATAATATAAAACAGGATAGATTAAATTGGAAAAGGGTGATTTGCTGTGGCGACCCCTGATAAGGGAAAAGTCGAAAGAGAAGTAGATAGAATCATATAAAACACAACTCATGTCTCTCTCACGTACTTTGTTCACATCTACTTTTCATTAGAATTTTCTCCTCAAAACTCCCAGCAACACTACGCGACTGACAAATTTGAACCTGAAAACAACCAGGTTCTTCAAAAGTGCGTGCGTTAAAACGTTAAATTTAGTTATAAACTTAGGTCTGTCATCTTTGTACAATCCAGAGTTAGGAAAAAGCGCACACACACACACACACACACACACACACACACTAATCCTAACATAAAACAACCCACCCCAACTCTAACCTCAACAAACGTCTTACTGACAAACTCACTCACTGTACTTGTTCACTTTACACAACGGTCCCCACAAGTGACCATAGGAACCCACTGTATCACTATTTTGTACACAAACAAAATGATCCAAAAAATTAAATTTTTTTAATCGATCAATCGATCTATATTCTCCACATGTGACAGCTTGTGATGGCTGTTTTGCCCTCCACTCACCGTGATCTGTTCATCTTTCAGTCCTGGAGTATCTTTGTGTTAGACAGGGTTCCTACACTTTCTGAAAGAGAACAATCAAGCACTTTAAGCACTTTCAAGGTCCATGTTCAAGCTTTTCCAGCACCACACAGTTGTGGTAAAATCAAAAATCAAACTGGAACGTTAACCTCTTTGATACCTGTTTTCTCTAAATGTAAAGTTCAACGCAACATCACGTTTTAGAAGTTAATAAGTTTTTAAGATTGAACATAAAGCTGTACAACTTTATAAACAAGGAAAACAAGTTAAAACAAGAAAAAAAGAATCAAATTTAATTTGATTTTAATCAAATGTTATACAATTTTATATTCATCTTTTGGTTTAACTGTTTTTTTTATTTTGAATTAATTTGCATTTTTAAATACCATTATATTTAAATTACTAAATTAAAAACTAAAATTTTGAAAAATTAGTAAAATTATCAAACGTTGACCAGTCGAAAAGGATGGGGACGACTGTGTTAATGCATTAACATTTTTAAACTGATAATACAGAGGAACTAGTTTGTGTCGCCACTTTACGTGACCGCGCCTGTCACTGATGAATCTGAACACATCTCAAAGTATTTAAAGTTTAGACTGAGCAAAGCGTCAAAATCGCGTACGCCCAAAACGTTATCACTTGTGTAACGAACCTGTGTTTTAAAACGTCTGGACAGAAAAATTATTGCAAAGCATTTTGCCGTTCATCCTAGCCACTGTTCGAGGTCTAATCTTATCAAATTTCATTCTAAAAAAACAAACAGCAGCTTGACAAAATAACATTCATCCTGACAGAAAACGCGAACAAAAGAACAGTCAAACGGTATTATTTTGATGATTGAAATACAGTCGTTAAAGAATTAGTGGTGTTATTCACGTTACTCATCAAATGCGGAACCCGCGAGCTCCGCCCAAGTTCGGGTCCAGTTCTGGGGACATGCACTTAATCAGAATCCACTGTATAATTTCATTTTCAAGCACTTAATTTAAAAATCAAGCATTATCATGTCCTTGAAAACACATTGTTGAAATTCAAGCATTTTCAAGGATTACCCGGAGAAATTGGAGGCTTCTTCATATTATAAGTCAAATGTTTCATCTTTTTCTTTCATCGAAAACGGATCCGTGATTAATGCAAGGAGGCAGAAACCAGCGTTAGCGTTTAACAATTGGTTTATTCGGCATCCAATGCATCACTGAAGACAAGGCCGGAAGAACTCTCGTTTTATACCCAATATTACCTCGGAGATATAAACGTAACTAAATGTAATCATATGTAATGTAAAATAAATATAACTACTCAATGTTAAACAATTATTTATTAAAATTTTCAAAACATTATTTATTATAACTTATTCAGGTGACAATTGCAGTTGCGTAGAAAACCCAAGTTTCCTTGTTGTTGCTCTAACACAAATCCTTTTACATTTTGTCATCTTATGAAAACACACGTAACTCCATTAATGAAGGACCACACTGTCCAAATGGACAAAGAAAAAAAACAAAAATGTGGAAACACTGCCGCGGCGATTGTAGTCGGCACATTTCGTTTTTAGTCAGCGCATGTTCCCAATTAATTTTTTGGTGTTTATTTTTAGATACTCAAAACGTTTTAACTCTCGCGGGCCACAGAAAATGACGTCTAGCCCCTGGGCCTTGAGTTTGACACATGTGTCTTAGGTCCATTACAAGTAGAATTCATACAAATGTCTGGAACTTCAAGATTTAGGACAAATTTGGGTCTCAGCTGGAGCAGCTTCAGTTCCAGGGCGTCCTTCACTGTCTGATATCATATCAGAAAGACCTCACAAGGCCCGGAGAGACTGGAGAGAGACATGACGTATATATATATATATATATATATATATATATTGATCTCTATATCTATTAATCTATCCCTATATCTATCTTTCTCTATCCATTTATCTATTTCTCACCAGCCAATCAGAGTAAGAGCCGCACCCACTTGAAGTCTAATCGGAAAAAAACTAAACAAACGGAAAAATCTGAAGTGGAAAAAAAATGTGTTCACAACCTGAAGATTTAAGTTTGTTTTCTAGAAATTTGCGTTTGATATTTTTGCCACCTGATTCCATAGACTGATAGAGTTGTACTGGCAAATTCTTAACATTTTTTTTTTTTTAATTTTTACGTACATTTTGTGCTGATGGTTCGGCTTTTTAAAATGTACATAAATTTACATTTTAACAAAAAATATGTGTTACATAAAACATAAAAAATAATAAAATTTAACCTTCATAACAAATAAAACCTTCATAACAGATTAACCAGATTTATCGGGGAAGATGTGTGAAAGAACCAGGTTCACCATGTTGGCAATGATGTTGGGCCGAGGGTGAAGCTCATGGCGGTTCTGGTGAGCCAGTGTCATTTCCCAGGCGTCCACCAGGTGGACCTTCAGACCTCGGAACATCTCCCGGAGAACCACGTCCAGCTGCTTGGAGAACCAGTCGCTGTCAATCAAACAGTTCTCCGGACCCTGTTCCTGGAGGTTGGGTGTGCGGATCAGCACCAGAGTGGCTGGTTCGCGTTTCAGAAGCTGAAGGACGGCCTTGCGTATGTGACGGAGGCGGCGGATGTAGGCGGGCACAGGGTAGGTGCGGAAGTGGGACCAGATGCTGATCAGGACCACCGTGTCCGAGCCTCCTTGCAGGCCGTTCAGTTCGTTGGAGATGTAGTGCATTTCCGCCGAGTAGACGGGCGAGAAGCGGATGGGGGGTCCGTGACAGCGGTACCGCAGCTGGATGTTGTGAGTGTTGTCCACGGCCTGAAACGGGCCCACTTTCTTTGGCCTGTGGACGTCAAAATCCTTCAATTGGAATGAAGTAGAGAAAAAAAGGCAGAAGTGAAAGAGGAGTGCGCTTTATATCCCTGGTGATACTCTCTGTTTATAGTCAGTCTTAAATTAAAATTCTGTTTAAAAAAAACTTGATCAATTCAAACACACACTTGTAATACATAATTTGATCACCAGGTGGCAGCCATTAACTGCTCCATTGCTTTTCCACAGGGGAGCCGCTCCAAATTTTGAAAATTTGATTTTTTCAGATTTTTATGAAAAACTAGTTTTTGAGGTCTAGGGGGAGAACAGTAACATTTTTGCTCAAATATCTAAGATATGGGTTGTCTGGTGGGTTGCTTGAATGTGACGTGGTAAATATTTCCTTATGTTCTGGTGATACGTTTAAAATAACAATTTTTTTTTTCATTTTTTAATATTTTTATTAGAAATATTACATTGAATCGAAATAAATATGTTTTAAGCGTACCGTCTGGAAGCCAGCAGTAAAGGGTTAAGTGAGCGGAGGTGACAAGTAGCAAAGTTTCAAAAAATAATATATAAATAAAAATACTTAAGTAGAACTTTGGCTTAGATGTACTAGAGTAATTTTTTTCCTTCTACTTAAATTTTTATGTTATTTTTCTTCTACTTTAACATTTTCAAATATCTTTCAAATATATTTTCAAATCGCTTTGTTCCCATTTCATTTCGTTTTATTCCGTAATAGTAATTGATGACAAGCTTCTGAAGTGTGACTTCTTTGCTAGTCGTTATATTTTCCACTCTGAAACATGTTAATGCTTAGTAGCGCACATATGCTTCTTTGATGTGTTTGCATGGTAACAAAATGCATTCATTTCGGATACGTTCAATGCATTCAAAATGCGGCAACATTTTATTATAACAATATAGTTCTATACCATATACTCCAAGTAAACAAACCAGTACTTTTTTAGGTAGGTATTAAAAAGCTGTAAAAAGGTTGAGTTGATACTTTTACCACTTCATAATGTTTACTATGTAACCTAATCGCAGACTTTTAAATTCACATATGTGGGATTCAAACAATCCAATTCTTCACTCAATTGTCCATCATGAATATTTCTTGCATAGTTCTGGATAGTTTTAGGCAGCTTGACAACATGTAATGTGTCCTTCCTCTCATTTTTGCAGTACAATAAACAGACAACACTGAATTTCTTACACTTATTTTAAAAAACAGACATTATAAGCTTTGTGTAGTGTTACGTCCCGTGTTCTCTTAATTTCCGTGTTTGACTTGGAGCGGCCCTGGAACTTTGCGCGACACCTGCCTGCATGCGATTGGCCCATCCTGGACGGGGCTGGCCCATAAAAGACGCCCCGGAACAGCTGTTGCGGAGCTCATTATGCGTGTGTAAACCTGCGGTTGAGAGCTCCCGGTACTCGCTCCTGTCTGATCAGTGTAACTCGGTGTACGTATGTGAGTGTAATTTGTGAAGTTCAAAAGAGTGGTGTGTCCTGCCCTTTTGTTTTTTGTAAACCGTTTGCCATTGTTTCTCATCAGGGAGTTAGGTTAGTTATCCTGTTTATATTTTGTTGCGGGTCGGTTCAGGATATTTAGTTACATTTATTTTCCAGTGTGTTTTGTTTATTATTTTGGCAATTGGACACTTTTCCTTGGTTTTTGCGTTAATACTCAGGTGGAAAAATAAACCACTTTGTTCATCACAAAAACGCTTTTGTCTCGCCAGCCACGTTCAGTTAATTCTCTTAACTCTATGCCTACAGCCACACACAACCCTGGCCTAGGCGAACGAACGTAACAGTAGACATATGTTTCATGTTAGAGTGATAAGTATTTAGTTACATTTCGTTTTCAGCTGACAAAGAGGGCAAAACGTCTTAGTTTTATTATTATTTTTACAATGTCCTGTTTTTTTTAAGAGTGTAACCTAAAAAAATAGGTACTTCAAACTTTCAGTTGATGGATAACACTTATATGCAAGGCTAAAATTGACTTTTTTGTGTGTTTTATCTTGAAAAAAGTGCGACTCGACCTCAAAGGGTTAAAAAAAACAAAGGCAATACATAGCAAATTGAGCAAAAATTATACAAAATTATTTTACAGTATTTAAACGAGTATATTTAGTGTTGAGTTCACATTAATTTACATATTACACCTCAATATCTAATATTACAAGCTTCAGTCTTTTAAATGTGATTAATCGCAATTAATTTGGTCAAGGAAGTGTGATTAACTAGTTAAAAAAAGTATTGTTTGACAGCACTAATAACACCATTTTCCAGTTTATCATGTTCTGCTACAAGTTAGTACTTCTAGCCTGACAAGAGGATCACATCGTGTGCGTCTTATTCAAATCCGACTTTTAAAGCATCCCAACATTTCTGACCTGGAACATGAGCCACGATGTATTCATACCACTGCCGCACAGTGGAGTCTCCGAACATGTGTACCATCTTTCCTTTAAGGCACGAGCTTATGGCTGACGGGCTGTTGAACTGACGCATGGCGACGCCACCTAGAGGACGCCACAGGCCGTGGGAGTAGAAACCCGCTGGGGAGAATTCCAGGTGCGTCCTTGTGGTTTCTACTGGAAAGAGATAAAAAAAAAACAATGATGGCTCATTGGCAAGACATTAATGTTCAAGGTGTTGTTTATGTGTCCAACAAAAAAAAAATGTGCGTCCGTTCAAAGTAACAGCCCGTAAACAAAACACAACAGGGAAAACCAAATCCAGGCGAGAAATGTCCCGGAACATCAGGGTTCCGTCACTTCCTGAACGATAAAATTCAAGCACTTTTCAAGCACCTTCAAGGTCCATGTTCAAGTTTTTCCAGCACCAGTTTTTGTATTTATTTTTATATTTATACATTTATATTTAATCAACAGTGATCTGATCAACCATAGACAAAGAGGTAGTCGTACCTTTGAAAGCAGGAAGTACAGTTACGCTGTTGGCGCCTGCTGCTGATACAGGAACTTTCATATTTACGTCTCTAAAACATGAGAATATATGGACAAATGTAAAATCTGGATAATGTATTGCCATTTTAAGATTAAAAAAAAAAATGTAAAACCCCATTAGGTATCATTACTATGCAAAGATAAGGAAGACACAACATAGTCATCTGTTTATTTTCTCAATTCTATTCCTCGGTTGAGCTTTTTGCTGAAGGACCATGAAAAGCCTTTGACGAACCTGCTAGATTGTGACATTTCCAGTTTCACACTTTTTTCGTTAAGTACTACATACGTATATAATTCCACACGTGTTAATTCTAATTCTAGCATTCTAATTCTAATGCCGTTAGCATTAGCCCTGAGGCACATTCCTCGGTTCCGAGCGAAGAGGTCCATCAGCAGGACAACTGGGTGACTGTGAGGCGGAATAGTCGCAATTCGAAGCGGCATCACTCCTCCGTTCCGCTGTTAACTGCGAAGAGGCTTTCCCCGCTCAGGACGGCACCGTCTGAGACGCCTGCTGAAAGTGCCTTGGTGATAGGAGACTCCATAGTGCGGAACGTGAGATTAGAGACACCAGCCAATACTGTAGTAATGTGTCATCCAGGAGCCAGAGTGTCTGATATCACATCGCGTCTGAAAGTGCTGGCTAATGCTAAACGTAAATATTCTAGGGTAGTTATCAAAGTCAAAGTCAAATTTTGCCATATGTACAGTGCATACATACAGAAAATTGAAATTTCGTTCCTCTCAGTCCCTAGATACAAACAGATACAAACAGATGACATTTCAACATAAAACGTATGTAAAACAAGTTCAAGTTATTCACGCCGGCACTAATGATGTCCGACTTCGCCAGTCCGAGATCACGAAAACTAATATTAAAGAGGTGTGTGAAGCTGCCAAAAAGATATCAGACAAAGTAATTTACTCTGGCCCCCTCCCCGCTTACCGGGGTGATGAGACTCACAGTAGACTGTGGGCTCTCCATGGCTGGGCGTCTGAGTGGTGTCTTTCGAATGGCATAGGTTTTATAGACAATTGGAGATCCTTTCGGGGAAGACCTGACCTGTTAAAGCCCGACGGCCTCCATCCCTCGTGGAAGGGGGCCGCTCGTTTATCTTATAATATAGCCTATAGTTTAGCGTCTAGTTCGTGACTCGCCACCAATGCCCAGGTCAGAGAGCAGGCGGCATCACTTAACCAGCCGCCT
>MU204171.1:4347-30589 GCA_017309775.1 Paedocypris sp. Pulau Singkep | reverse complement strand
GCTATAATAGAGAGAAATCTCATTTTAGTGTTCGGAGTGTTTTATTCTTGTTTCTTTATAGTGGAGTGGAGCTGCTATAATTGAAACTGTTTTGGAATAAACACGAGGATAGTGGAAAAATGGATTGGAACGAGTTACCCTTTTTATGAGCCACTTTTTTACACTAAATCGTGATAATAGAGGAATATTTTCTGTTCTTTTTTTCTCCAGTGTTAAGTTGTGATTACTTATGATTATAGGGGTCTTTGTTAGTTTTTTTTTGTTTTTCTTTTCTGTTTTTTTGGGCCTTCTACCAACATTTTTCTGTAATTCTTGTGTATTAAGTTTTTGTCTCTTGTGTGTTTTCTTTATGGTTTTTTTATTTTATATTTTTTTACTTTCTTTTTGTTTTGCTGCGGAAGACGGGGTTTCCCTGGATGAGCGGCTTGAAAGGGAATTTGAGGACATAGAGGAATCTATGGGAATAGGGCCTACCCACGAGGAGATTAATGATCTCTTTAACGCAGGCTTTCTGGAGGAAATGAATTCAGCGGGGTACACTGGCCAGGTTCGGACTGTGGGTCAAATTGCTGTGTCCATAAAAGGGGCTGAGCTGAGTGTTGATGTTTTTTATTTTGTTAATGGGGTTTACTTTAGTGACCTGCCCGATTTAAAGACACTAGATCTAGGGGGCTTTACCCCTTATGTTCTTAAAAAAGAGCTAAAAACTTTGGAAGTTTGTGAGTTGTGGGGAGGTTATTTGTGTATTAAGGCTTCTTTCTCTAGAACCAAAATTACATTTTTTACTAAAAAAACTGAAAAAGGGTTTGTCTTTCCTGCTGGGTTTGTGCTGATCAAGGCAGATTGTCTTTTTGATTTGAGTTTTTGGGTGCACAGGTACTTTGTATATAATTTTTACTGCCAGGTTGTAGGTTTTGAGACAAAAAGGGGATCGGTCCCTTTTGAGATAAGTTTTACTAAGTGGTCTGGCCCGATTCCCAGTGGGCTCTATATAGACAACAATAAGGCTGTTTTATGGGCCAAGAAGGAGTACGGCCCTGATTGCTTTAAGTTTTACAGAAGCCTTGGTCTGTCTGGGAGGCAAGTTTTATTTTTGTTTAAGTTTATCAAAGGTTCGGGCCTTCTATGCAACATGCACAGGAGCGGGGACTCCTTAAAAGAGGACTACGGGAGCTTGAGCATTGGCTTTCCTGTCCCGGACCGCCTGAGGACAACTTACGTACAAAAAATGGGAATTCTTGGGACCTTCGAGCTTCCAGAGAGTTGGGTTCAGAGGTATTGTTTCGTTACTAAGTCTTTTTTCTAGATAGCGTGGACTACTTAAACCCACATTCTATTTTTAAAAAGTAATGGATACAACCAGGACCATTTAGAGGCCTGTTTGGTGTTTGGGCCCAAGGGCTATCTTTTAGCCCGGGCTAAGCGGACGTAAGGGCGTTTAAAATCATCTAGTTTCAGGACTTGCTGTTTTAGTTTTTAGTTTTGCCCTTTAACGAGTTTGTGAGATTAGTAGTTAAAGGGCTTTATCTAATATTTGGGTAAATCTCTCTTCTGTTTTAATATTATGGCCCTGTCTTTTAATAAGGTTTTTGGTTGTTTTAGGTTTTTGACTTCTTTTAACATAGGCTATATGTGGAATTTTGGGTTTTGCATTTTTGTTTTTTTGCTTGTGCAGCTGTTCTCTGGGATTTTTCTGTCCTTTTATTACGTACCTAGTGTTTCTGGGGCTTTTAATTCTGTTATTTTTATAATTAAGGAGGTGAATCACGGGTGGTTTTTTCATCATGTTCATGGCGTGGGGGCATCTTTCTTTTTCTTTTTTATTTACTTACATGTTTTCAGGTCTTTTGTTTTTTCTTTGTGTTCTAATACTTTAGTCTGGTTTAGCGGGGGGTTGTTGTTTATTATTAGTGTTGTTGTTGTTTTTTTGGGATATTCTTTGCCAATGGGGTCTATGAGTTATTGGGCTATAGTGGTTGTTGTTAACTTTTTTTCTGTTTTCCCTTTTTATAGTTCTATAAAAGGGTTTATTTTAGGAGGTTCTGCTATTTGTGATTTAACCTTGAGAAGGTTTTTTATGTTTCATTTTATTTTGTCTCTTTTTCTTTTTGTGGTTTCTATTTTTCATGTTTTTTTTTTACATTTTTCTGGTTCCAGGCAGGGATGGCTGGGCGGTAGTAGGGCTGTCTCTTTCTATCCTTTTATGTTTTATAAGGATTTGTTGTTTTTATTTTTAGTGTTTTTTTTATTTTTTTATTTTATTTTTTTTGATCCTTATTCTTTTTATAATCCCATTAATTTTATTGAGTTTAATTCTTTTAAAACCCCTGGGGATATAGAGCCCGAGTGGTACTTGATGCCATTTTTTATTGTTTTGAAGTCTTTTAATTCTAAAACTCTTGGTTTATTTTTTTTATTTTTACTCTTTTTTTTCTTCGTACCTTTCTTTTTTTCTTTTAAAGTTTCATCTTGTTGCTATTTTTCTATTTTTAAAGTTTTCTTTTCTTTTTTATTTTTTTTTGTTTTTTTTGTTTTTTGTTTTTTTTATGATCTGGTCTCTGAGATTCCTTTTTTTCTTTTCTTCTATAAATGGTTTTTTATATCTTACCCCCTAGGTGTATTTTTTGTTTTTACTAATGTTTTTTTAAATTTTTATGTTTTTGTTGGTTTTTTGTTTTCTACCCTTCTTCTAGACTGTGCTTCGCTTTATGATGGGAGGCGATTTAATGTGTTTTTAAGATTTTTATTTTGTTTAAGTACAAAAGTTCTTGATTTTAGTTTTGTTGAGGATTTGTCTTTTATCTTTAGGTTTACCATGGAGGGTATTTATTCTGGGTGGTTAATTCATTATTTTAATTATGCCTTTTTATTTTTATTTATTTATGTTTTTTTTGTTTTGTTTGAGATTATTATTTTTTTCTTGTTTAAACTCCCTTTTTATATTTTTTCTTTGATTATTGACTCTTTTTTTTTTATTGTGGATGTTTCTTTTTTTTTTATAGATAGGGCTCAATTCTTTGTTTTTTCTCCCTATATGGTTTTTTCTTTAAAATTCTTATTTATTTCAAGGTTTGTTTATATACTTGGGGTGTTAGTTTTCTTTTTAACTTGCTTTTATTTTGGGGGTTCTTTAAGTTTTGAGCATGTTGCTGGTAGTTTGTTCCAAACTTTAGTTTTTAGTGTGGGCTTTTTACATTTTTTTCATGTTTTTTTTTTTGTTTTATTGTCTTGTTTTTTTTACTTTTATTTTTATTTCTTAAGGTCAGTCAGGTTTGATGTCTTGACTTTTAGTTTTTTAGATGTTTTTTTTTCTTTATTTTTTTTAGTTTCATTGGTTGTTTTTACTTGTGGATTTGAGACTATGGTTTATAGTTATTTTTTTTTATTTTAGGGTAATGTTAAGATTCTTAGCATTTTTTGTTCTCTTGATTGTCTTTGTTTGTTTGTTTTTTTATTTTTTTTATTTTGTACAAAAAAAGGGCAGGAGCCCTGAGTGCAGGGTGAGTATTAATGAGGTATTGGAAATTCAGGGTTGGGCCAAGAACTTCGGGGCAATACTATTTTTACCTTATCTTTTTAGTATTGTTTTGAATTACTTTTTTTTTAAAGTTTATAACATATTATTTCTGGCTGTTAATGGGCGTTTTGTGGGGCACTTAGCCTCTATTAGGGGTAAGTTTTTTTCCCTATGTGAGGGGTGGGTTTGTGGATATTCAGAGGTTTTTTATCTATTTAAGGAAGGGCAAGCTGGCTTCTTAAACTTTTTGTTATGTTCTTTTTTGTTTATTTTTGTTTTAGTTTGGACTTTGTTCTTTATGAGCGCCTATCTCTCTTTGTTTAGGGCTATTCTCAAAATTGTGCATTCTTTTTTCTATCTTTCTGAATTTTTTTATGTGTTGCGTGTTAATTTGACTCTTATAACCGATGATTCTGGGCATGTTTCTAAAAACTTTTTTTATTATTTTTGCATGTTTTTCTTTTATGTTATTCTTGGCTTTAAGGTTTTCTGCAGGATTACCAAGAAATATTTGGAATCTTAGCTGTTTTATTTTTTTTAATAGGGTTTCTCCATTTAAATGGGTTTTTTCCATCACTATTCTTCTTTTTTTTTTTATTGTTTTTATATTTTTGTTTTTATTGGGTTGTAATGATTTTTTAGTTTTTTCTCTATTTTTGTTTATAGTCTATGGTTTTTTTTTTTCTGCATGTATCAAGTTCTCTTTTATTAGAGACTGCAGGCTGGTTTACCAGTTTTTAATTTATGAAGTAGTTGTAGTTTTTTTTGTTTTTTTTTCTTTTTTCTTTTTTAATGTTTTGGGGGTGTTCCTCTTTTATGTTTTTAGTTCTTTTCTTTTTCCTTTTTATTTTTTTTATTTTGATGCTTTTGGGTATTTTAGTTTAAGAGGCATTCTTTTTTTTTTTATTTATTCAAAGATTGTTTATGTCCTTTATTTTATTAAATTTCCTTTTGTTTTTTATTTCTTTTTTTTTTGTGACTCATTAACAGTTATTGGCATTTTTTGTATAATTGTTTCTGTTTTATTATTTTATAACAGGCCTTTCTTTACAGGCCTGGTTTCTTCTGTTCTTTATTTTGATTCTATATTTTTTTCTTTTTCTATATACTTTTCTCCGCTGTCCTCTGTTTTTTATATTATTGGCTGTGCTGCTATATATTCTTCATTTTTAGTTAAAGGGTGCTGTTTTAAAAATCTTTATTTTCTCTTTTGTTTTTTTGGTTTACCCTTTTCTTTTATGGTTTTGTATAAATATTCTATTTTGGTTCTTATAGTTGATTTATTTTTCCTGTCAGGGGTCTTGATGTGTGTTTGTTCTTGTTTGCACGTTTCTTGTTTATTTTTTCTTATTTGTTTCGGAAGAGATGCCTTGTTTTTTTGATTTTTTTTATAGTTTTAGGGTTTCTCCGTTGGATGTTGGGGCTTCCATGGGGTCTTTTATAATTTTTGATGTTTTTTCTTATTTGTTAGTATTTTGTTTTAGTGTGGTATACTTTGTTTTTTCTTTTTTGTTTTTTTCTTTAAGTTTTTATTGGGCTCTGAGTCCAGAATTAAAAGGATCTTTGGTTTTTTGTATCCTTGGATACCAGGTTGAGTTTAAAGCTTTTGACTACTTTGTCCTGGCTATACCTGTTTTTTTTTGTTACTTTTCTGTGTCCTCTTGTGTGGTGTATTCATATCAATTTGACATGTTAACTGAATTCTTTTTTTTGGTTAATGTGGTTTGCTATCAGTGGGGGTGGAGGTTTTATTATATGCCAGGGCTGTTCTTTGAGGCAACTTTTGATAGTTTTTTTAACTATCTGAGGCTTAGTTACTATTGCGGTCTTGTTTTGCCATTCTTTGTAAGCTCTATGGTTGTTGTTACTTCTTTGGATGTTATACACTCTTTAGGGTGTGATGCATATGGGTTTAAGCTAGATGCTGTCCCCGGACACAGCAATTCTTTTGTTTTTAATTGTGAGCTGCCGGGGGTAGCTTATGTGTATTGCTCAGAGTTTTGTGGGTTAAATCACTCTTTTATGGGCTTTAATCTAGAGATAGTGGACTTTTTTGACTTTGAGAGGTTTCTTAAGGTTATTTCATGATTTTTTTTATGCTTGTTGCGCTTGGGTTATTTCTTTTATGTGATAAGGTGTTTTTTTCTTTTATTTTGTTTTGCGTTTCTTTTTTTATGTTTGTGGGGGTTGTCACTGTACTAGAGAGAAAGTTGTTATCTTTTGTAGGGTGCAGGGAGGGCCCCACAGTGGGGGCTAAAGGTTTGTTTGTTTTTTTTTTTGACTTTATTAAATTTTATTTAAAGAACAGCAGAGCGGATATAAATTTATTTGTTTCATTCTATTGTTTTTTTATTTTCTTTTTACTTTTTTTCTTACTACCCCTGTCTATTGAGGGGGTGGTCCTCTTTAATGGCTTTAATATTATGCTGTTAGTGGATGCAGTTTTTGTGGTGTTTAGGGTTTTCTTTTTTTGTCTATTCCCGAACAAGTTTGTTGCTTCTGGGAATTTGAGACTAAAATTAGCTTCTTTATGGGGCGAGGTCCTGTCCCAGTGTTTTTATTTGCCAATTTTCTGTGTCTTTTCTATTTACGGGTTACAAAACTGGTCAGAGATTTTTAGTTTCTTCAGTATTTTTGATTTTTTATTGTTTTTACCTATTTTTATTCTGTATTTGGTTTTTTCTGTTCTTCAGGTCAGCAGGCCTCCTTTTGATTACTTTGAATCAGAAAGTGAGGTATTAGGGGGCAACGTGACAGATTTAGGCGGCGTAGGGTTTGTTGTTTGGAGTTTAATTGAGTATGGGGAGATCGTGTTTAAATGTTTTTTTACTGTTTCTTTTTTCTTACCCCCTGCTATGGATTCATTTGTTTTTTATTTAATTTCTTTTTTACTTATGTTCGGGTTTTTAGTTCTGAGGGGTATGACCCCCCGGTTTTCTTTCTTTGAGTCTATATACTTTCAGACATCCAAGGTGTCGGTTATTCTATTCTTCATGTCTCTTTTTTACACCATTTTAATTCTATTTGTTTATGCTTTTTAATGCAACGCATTGCAACGCAAGCGCGTTAGAAGCTAGGAGCCTTGTTCTATTTAGGATGCTGTTTTTTAGTTTTTTTGTTTTTCATGACGGCTATGTTGTTTTTATTTTTTATTTTGTTGTTTTATTTTTTATTTTGTTCTTTTTCTTTTTTTCTATTCTTTTTTTTAGTTTTATTTTTTCTATTTTGGAGTCTTTTGAGTGTGGCTATTCTTTTTATAATTCTTTTTTTTATTTTGACCCTTCCTTTTTGGGTTTTTTTTCATTTTTTTTTTTATTTTTTAGTTTAGAGGTTTTCTTTATTTTTTTTATGTTCTTCTATTTTGATTTTATTGGTGTTGTTTTATTTTATTTTTATAATTTTTTTTTAGTATTGTTTATTAGTAATTTTTTTTGATTGGTGTTGTTAGAATTAAGTTTTGCCCTCTAATAAGTTTGTGGGATTAGATGTTAGAGGGTTATTTTTGGGTAATCAAATCTTACCTCAGTGAGGTCAGGATTACGGGACCAGGGCGTAACAATTTTCCTCTTCAGGTGTCTCTACTCACTAACTGGGAATAAAAGTGTTTTTTATATCCTACTTGGTTATGACTATAGTCGGGGTTAAGGCGTGGATAAGGCGCTCGCTGGAGGTTTAGCTTTCTGCTCAGACCCGGTTAAATCACCGGGAGTTTCTTTCTTGTTTAACGGCTTTTGGGCTAGAGGGTTTGTGCATAGGCGACTTAAGGTGGGCTTTTATTCTTTTATAGGAGGGCTCGGGGGTTTACTTGTCTTTGGCTCCTTGTGCTTGGTTTTTTGGGTGATTACTCTTCCGTTGGGAGGTTTGGGGGGTTTATACTCCCAGCGGGTTTAGCTAGAGTAACTTCCCTGTGTTACTTGTATTCTTTAGGCCCGAATTTTAAAGGGCCCAGTTAGTTCTGGGCCGTTAGACCTTTTTTTGGAAGGCTTGAGGGGGGGTGACATAGACTCTAGGCTCCACTGTTGGGGTTTTTGAGGAGTTTACCTGCAGTGTGAAACGTTTAAATAGAACCCGGCTTCTTTTCTTCTCTCAGTTGAACCCATTTCCATCTGAGGGCTGGGCTCAGGGATTAGTATTTGGGTGTGCTTTATATTGGTTATTGCTGTCTATCACATAGATTCCGGTTTCGGCTTGTTTCGAGAATTGTCAGGGAAGCATGTTTGGCCTTATAAGGCAACGAAGGAGAAAGTCTTTGGGTTTTTGTGTACAGGGGACTCCACTTGGTAGTAGACTGATTGGAAGCCTTCCGGCCCGGGAGGGCCGGTGAAAGGGGGCGTGTCTAACCGTTCCCATATGACCGATTATTGGACGGTCAGGAATATGCCTTAGTCCGGGGAGAGATGCTAGCTATTGTTCCTTTTTGGGCAATATGCGCGAATTTAGGAGACAAAATTTAAACACTGATGTGTTAAGTGGTATCAGGTTTTAGTGTGGAGCCAATCTTATTAAAGTTAAGCCTGCTAAACGTTTTGATGTATTCAAAACTGCTTTCTAGCAACCGATGACGCCTGCCTAAAGGAACATAATCTAAGATTTGGTTTAGTTATGAAAACTCGCAATTCTTTGTGAGGGAATGCAGCTCCAGAGTGCTCAATGCTTTTTAGAGTGAAGCTATCCGGACTTTACGACTTGTATAATCATAACGTTCCAGCGAACGCGGCCATACGAGGGGGTGGACTACACCACTGAAGTCGAGGCATATCGTATACTCTACTATTGAGATCTAACTTTTATTGAGGAGAAGTTAAAGAATAAGTTTAATGAATGGGATTAGGTACCCCACTAAGAAAAGGTAAAGATTATAAGCTGGCCAAGAGAATGGGAGCCGGTAGTTGAGAGTGAGTACGTGAAAAGTGAAGTAACGTGAAACTTAGTCCATGGATCTTTAGGTCAGGTAACTAACTCGAGAAGTATGAAGCTTTAAATGAGAGGATCCACTATTTACCCTACCCACACTACTTATTTGCTGTTTAAACGTCTTTTTCTGTTAAGAGAAAGGCTTTTTATATTTTTTTGTAGTTTACTGAAACCTCAGTGAGTTTTCTTTTAGATTGAAAAGAATAAAACAGCTATAGGACGATTGGGCTTAAAAATCCAATTTTTAGCTTAAGAATGGCCGTCGGTTGTTGGAGTGTACCACGTGGTCTGGGAGTTAGTCGCTAGTGAGCTTTTAGCCGCTAATTATGAGCAACCTGGAAACTTAGTTAAGGAGTTTCACATTCCCATAGAGCTCTTGTCTGTATTTATTTATAGGTTTAGAGAATGCTCTCTATGTTCTGACAGTGGGATCACTGAACTGGTTACATTGATGCTTATGTGTGGGGCAGACTTCGTACTGCCCAGAGAACAAAGACTAATAGTCTAATCTTTCTGATATCACTTTCTGCAGGATTTTCTTTTATGTTGCTTATCCGGGGCAACCGTTGGGGTTTAGATTGGAGGCTACTGTCTAGTAGCCGGTTTTGGCATTCAAGCAAGTTGAAGTGTCAACGTAAACCTCCCTCGAAAAAAACTTGGGGTTGAACAGCTCAAGTGTTGTAGTGGTAAGACTTAGCATTTTCTGAAATAGGATGTAGGATAGTATTGAGGAGTAATCGGTTTTTAGTAGTGGACCGATGAATAGAACCGCCAGTATACTTAGCTCGTCACCGAAACCCGAGAGGGGGTTGTAAGTCGAAACAGGATAGGAGTACGGGAACGTGCCCCTGGGCCTTCAAAGGCCAAGGTTTTTGTCCCTTCATTCCTTATAAAAAAGAAGGGAAGCTAAAAACAGCAAAGTGGATTTTGTACTATTAGCGGTGTACAAGTTGCAGTAAGGGAGGTTGGGCCCTTTTGTAGTTTTAACTGTTCGGCTCTACTGTCTAGTCCTAGGAATGAATTAGTCACTGAGTACGGGTTAAAAAGGTCTACGCTTAGGGCGCGTAGTTTTAGAGGATTGGCGGGCACTTCTAAGCTTGGAAAGTGGGGTCTTTGGTATTAGAGTGTTAGACCATAGCTTAGTTTCAGCACTAAAGAGGCCAGGCTCGTTGAATCAAAAAGGGGTCTTTTTATTCTGTATTAAAGGTACCGGCGTTTTTGTATGTTTTTTTCTTTTTTTATATTTTTTTTCTTGTTCTTGATTGTTTTTGTCATTAGTGATATTTTTCTATTAATTATTGTTTTTGATGTATTAGTTAAGGTTTTTCTTATTATTTTTTATTTGTTTTTTAATTTTTTCTTTTCTTTTGAGATTTTTTTATTTATATTTATTTTGGATTCTATTTTTTCTTTACTTTTTTTTCTTTTTGTTGTTTACAATCACGAGCATCCGGGCTTTAAGGACGCTGTTGGTTTTTCTTGTTTTGATTCTTTTGAGGACTTTTGAGGCCTGCGGGTCTTATTTTTTCCAACATGGTTGGGGTTTTTTTTGGCTATAGAGGGAAGTCTTGGGGGGTAGAGGTTTTAGAGTGTTTCTCTTTTTGGAAAACCTGCATTTTTTTATTTTATGGAGGGAAGTATCCTAGTAATTAAGGCTTGCTAGATAGTAGCTAGAGCGAGGTCTGCACCCATTTAGATTTAATTTCTAATAGAGGACTGGTGTTAGGTTATGCTTGCTTCAAAAGCAACCAGTGGCCCCTCTACCCCACCGATAGTGAACTAGTACCGTGAGGGAAAGATTTGAAATCTATAGCTTTATTCTGTAGTAATACTACGTACTTGTAGGATAACGGCCCAACGAGCTGAAAGAGTAGCGAGCCAAGAGGCGTAGGGAAACCAAGTGTTAATAGCGCATTAGTTACTCTTGTCCCGAAAACGTGTGATTATATCTTGAGCAGGTTAAGGAGCAGGTTGTCAGTAAACTTTAAGATTTTTTAGTTAGGGAGAGGGGGTTCTTCACTTGTAGAGTTAAGGTGTGCTGTTTAGGTTCATCCGGGAGTAATGGCCTTTTTTGTTTGTTTTTTTACTTTTAGGGAAGTGGGGCCTTGGTTCTGATTAAGGCTTGTTTTTTTATTACTGGTGGGGGTTCCTGGAGGGGCTAAAGTACCGAGAGGCACTTTTGTTCTTTCAGCCTGTTTAGTATTAAACCTATAAAATGATTTTTGCTATTCAGGGTTTTAGGCCTTTACTCTTGGTAGGAGGCAGGTTTTTCTTGGGGCTATTGTGTTCTTGTGGAACTATTGTGGGACTATATTTCAAATTAGGAGTTAATTTATTTTCTTTGGGCTTTACGGCCACTCATAATCTGCCCCTTCAAGTTTCGCTCATAGAGTCAAGCTTGTTGGGGGGAAACGGGTTAGCTCTATAGGTGGCTTTCTGAGTATTCCGTAGCACTAAGCTCTCCTGTAAGACCGTACCAGTAGTTGTTGCAATAACTTTGGAAGACTTGAGATAGGCAGTGAAACGCTAATCGGACACGTATATAACTGGTTCTCTGCGAAGTGGTTAATTAGACCAGCCTCATGAATAAATGAGTAAGCCTTGTAGGTTTTAAATCATCATGGGAGTTGGACTACCGGGGTATGTCCGGTAGTCTTAAGGGTAACAGCCCAGACTTTAGGCTAAGGTCCCTAATAATGGTTAAGTAGTTTTACAAGAGATAAAAGGGGAGTAGGTTTTTTGAATGGAGGGTGGCTAAGGCACCCTTAAATTGCTTTCTTGCAATCCACCGAAATACGAATTGTTTGCTGTTTTAGCATGCTTTAAAGACTATTTTCTTGTTAAATATTGGGGAAAAACCATTAACCGAAGCCATTGAGCAGCCTTTGGCTGCTGGTAGCGGAGCGTTCTTTCTATGAAAGAAGTGATGATGTTGGGATGAGTAGGAGTTTATATTTCCCGGGGGTGTATATACAGGCGGCCCCTAACACTTAGTGGATGGGTTTAAAGGGTTTAATTAAGCAGGAAAACTCCTTTTTTGTAACCGTACATTGGTATTTTAACCCGGGTTAATATGTTTATTTAAAACTAGCTTAATGAACTCGGCAACAATAAAGACGACTGTTTACTAAAAACATTTCCTCAAAGCTAGTGTTTTTATTTGTAAGGTAGAGGTTATGCCTATCCAGGCCCAACGGGCCCCCTTAAACGGGTGTAGGACTGAAAAGAGGTAACAATGGATTTAGCTGGCCTTTTCTTAATTGGGTGAATCGCGAATGGTCGTACGATTTTTATACTTTATTGAGCTAGTGATACTCTGAAATTGGAGGGGCAGTGAACATACTGCCTGAGAACAGCGGGACGGAAAGACCCTAGAATCTTACCTATAGACCCTAGCTGAAAGGATCAAGGCTCATTGTCTTGTGATCCCTCTTTAATCAGGAACGTGGTTTAGATCTTCTTATTGGTGGCTTGTGGTTTTACCCTTAGAGGGTATTCTGGGGGCAGGAGACTACTTGCCCGCTTTCGGGCTTAGATTGTTAATTTCCTGGCCGGTCATATTAATTTCGAAGTATTTTGACACTGTCTTGGTTTGTGGGGAAAACCAGCAAGGCACTCTCAGCTGGTTTGGAGCTCTATAGATTTTAAGTTGAGGAATTTGACCTCAATGGACACATTAAATTGTGTCCCAAGCAGGGGCGAAGGGATCAGGGCCCCAGGGGGTTAAGAGGTAGCACCTTATTGGGGAGTTTACCTCCCCTTTTTGGGAATGAGTTAAATCCTGGCCAGCCCTCCCCATCTAGCCTGCTTGGTCTATCTTTAGTTGCTATTTTGCAGTGTTAAAGCAGGGATGCATAGGTTTGCGTGGAGAGTGATTCTCAACTATAATGTTAAGGAGAGATGGTTTGAACTAAATCAGTTTTAAAAGCCTAGGAGGGAGGACTTAATTGCTGAACTTGCGCGATATCGGCAATAGGGGGAGAAGAAATGGTGGGCTATTTTCATAATTTTGATTGTTATTTCCCAACCCCCTGTGAAGAGTTTGCCTCTGTATTGGTATTGTTCGTATAACTCTTTGTTTGAGTTTTGCTAAGCTTTAGACTCCCGGGGTTTTGGAGCCTCTTGTCAAAACTCGAGTTGAATGGGGCCGTGTAAAACAAAAAAGGCTTATAGGGCCTTGTGAGCATAACTCTGTTGGGCCTAACGGTGTGAGATGATTCACAAATACTTTAAAATATTATTTAAACCGTTGAGTTAAAAATTCCCTTGGGTGGGAGTAAGGCTGGCTTTATGGCTACACGGCTCTTGAACCAAAAACCAAAAAAGATTTTGTTACCCTGAGGCATATTTGCTGAGGGAGGGTGTTGATTTACACCAGGGTGTTCAGCAGAAATAAAAACTGCTATGAGTGTTGTTTCCTTTAGGAATTCACCCGTAAAAGATACTATGGGTTTAAGAAGCAAAACCCATTAGGTAAATAAAGAAAAAAGTTACTCTAGGGATAACAGGCCGTGTAAATACTCTTCATGGTTGAGATTAGTTTGATACTGTGAGTGATAGGCACATCGATGTTGGCTCTTCCTAACCCGGGTTTAAAAGAATCTTCGCCAAGGGTTGGACTGTTCGTCCAAAATAAGGAAAGTGAGCTGAGTTTAGGGCGGCGCGAGCTAGCCCGGATCCTATCTGCTGTTCTTTTGAGCTAACCTACAGATAAGTCAGTAAGTACGAAAGGAACCTTTTCTGAGTGCTGAAGGTGATGAGCCTAGCACAATACCGACCATAACGCCGGAGTTATAAATGTATGGCGGAAGGGTCAGGTTAGATTCAACTGTTTATGGGTGTTTTTTAACTATTTTTTTACATTGTTTTGTGGGGTTGTTTATGTCTGCGCGCCCTTCTTGGTTTTTTTGCTATGTCTTGATTGTTATTTGGGGTTTTTCCTTTTTTGTTACTTTCTTTTATTTTATTTTTTTGTTTGCTTTATTGCTTAAGTTATTGTGTGTTTTTTTTGTTTCTAATTGTATGTTTCTGAGCTTGGTCCTGTCTTCTTATTTCTTTTCTATATTTTTTTTATTTCTTTTTTATAGTCACGAGAGATGTTTGAGTTTTTGTTCCTATAGTCTAGTTTTTATTACAGTTTCTTTTATTGGTGGGGTTTGGGTGGTTGCATCTTATAACTTTTTTTATGTGATGTCCGGGTATATTGTTTCTAGTATTTTTGGTGTTTTGTGTCTGATTATGGGTATGCGTCTAAGTTATTTTTCTTTTTTTGTGGTTATGTTTTTTACTTTGTTCACAGATTGTTTTTTTTTCGTTTTCATGTTTATATTTTTTTTCTCTACTTCTGGGGTTTTTGACGTATTTTTGTTTTCCTTCTTTGATTGTTTTTTATTTTATTACTTTTTCTTTTGTGTTTTTTTTAAATCTGGTGTTTTTGTTTTTTGTTTTTGGGTTTATTACGCGATGTCTTCTTGTTTTTTTATATCCTGCTTTCTACACACAGTCGGGGTAATATCCTACGGAGTGGTTGTGCTTTTTAAACTATCCTGGCTTTTAAGTGTATCTTTCTGTGTTTTCTTTTTTTACTTGGGGCTTATTTCTTGCGTTTTTTGTTTTTTTGTCTGTATCTGTCAGGTTAACAGGAAGAGAGTCCTGGGCTATTTAACATGTTTCTCTTATAGCTTCATGGTTGTGACTGTTGCCCTTAAGGAATATGAGGTTTTTTTTTTATACCTTTTTTTCCACTTTTTTGTTAAATTCTTTTTGTTTTTTCTGAACTTCTTTTTTAAGAAATGGGGTGGCGATTACCCGTGGCTTTATGCTTTTTTATCTGTTTTTGTGGTGTTATTCCTTTTTTTTTACTATTACTTGGTTTCCATGGTGGACAGCGACTGGGTTCTTTTGTTGATTTTATTAGAGTCGCTTTGCTATCTCAGGTTTCTGTATATGTTGTTTAGCTATGGGCCGATATTAAGGGATAGCCCGTGGGATGGGGTGCATCTCGTCTTTCTTTTTGTTTTTTTTATATTATTTGGGGTTATGCCTTTTCTTTTTCTGTGTATTATGTTTTTTTTATTGTCTAGTCTATACCATTTTTTGTTCTATTGCGTTTTTAAAAAGTTTGCAGCCTTCTCCCCCCGGAACAGGTTCTATGTTAGGTTAGCCTTTGGCGGCCTCTTTGTCAGGGACTTGGCATTCAATGGAGCGCACACAGGCTCTTACTTGTTGGGGAGGGTCTCTGATGGGTATACTGGTTTTGTATTTAATATCAGACTTTTTATATTCATTTTTCTTATTTTTATCTCTCTACACCTTGGGTAGCTTTGGGCCCAGCTCAAGCGCGAGTAGAACTTGCGCAGCTGGGGTTCCTCGGTTTAAGCAATTGAACCAGAGGAGGCTATGCAGACTTAATATGTGCTGTTTTAGTTTTTAGTTTTGCCCTTTAACGAGTTTGTGAGATTAGTAGTTAAAGGGCTTTGTTTAATTTTTGGGGAAATCTCTCTACTATATTCATGGTTTTTAATAAGGTTTTCGGGGATCTTAGGTTTTTGACCTCTTTTAACTTAGATTATATGTGGAAATTTGTGTTTCTCATTTTCATTTTCTTGATTGTATTAGTTGGGCTTAATTTTAGATTTTTTACTTCTTTTAATATAGGCTGGAGGATGAATTTTAGGTTTCTCTTTTTTACTTTCTTGATTGTATTAGTTGGGTTTAATTTTAGGTTTTTTACTTCTTTTAATATAGGCTGGATGATGAATTTTAGGTTTCTCTTTTTTACTTTCTTGATTGTATTAGTTGGGTTTAATTTTAGGTTTTTGACTTCTTTTAATATAGGCCTTATGCTTAATTTTAGGTTTTGCATTTTCGCTTTCTTGACTGTGTTAGCTGTTTGTAGTTTTGATTTTTCTTTTTCTTTTTTTTGTTGCTTAGGGGTTTTGATTTTTAGTGAGTTTTTTGGTTGTTGTGGTTCTTTAGCTTCTTTTGTTATAGTTCATTGGAAGTTTTTGTTTATAGGCCTTGTTATCTTGTCTCTGCTCTTTGTTTTTTTTTTAGTTATTTCGTTTTTATTTTCTTTTTTTTTTGTTATGCCTGTCCCCAATTTTAAGTTTTCTTTTAAAAAATTATTTACTTTTCTTATTTTTTTTTTTCACTTTTTGGTTGTTTTGGCTATTGTTTGTGTTTTTAATTTTACTGACATAGCCAAAGGCCCGTTTTATGTTTATATGTTTGTTTTTAATAAAGTTGTTGACCATTTTGCTTATTTTACTCCAGTTTTTTTTATGTGTTTAGGGTCTTTTTTTATATTTTCTTTTTTATTTTCTGTTGAGTTTTTTACCACCCACTTTAGGACTAGTCGTGCTTTTAAATTTTTAGTTTTCTTGAGCTTGTTTTATTTCTTTTTTGTGAGTTTCCTGTTCTTGGTTTTTGAGTATTACTTATATTTTTATTATGCTTTTTATTTGGGAGGAGTTTGTTTATTTTATGCTTTTATTTTTTATTTTATGGGGTTTAGTGGCGTTCCAGCTAGTAATTTTTATTATTATTTTTTGTTGGTTTCTTTCATTCTTGAGTTTATTGTGGTTGTATTCCATGTCTTTTACTGTTGGGGGTTTTCAGCAGGTTGGTTTTTGGATTGGGGTATCAAGGCACTTGAGGCTACCTTTACCGATGCTGAGGGCGGTGTTAAAATTAGACTCGTGGAATTCCTTATGATGTGGTTCTTTATGATTAAAGTTTCTTATTTTGCACATATTGGGGTTATGGCTTCTACTTACAGGCTTCAGTCTATTTATTTGTTTATGTTTTTTCTTCTTATTTTTATGTTTTTATTTATTTTGTTGTTCATGTTTGTCAGGACTTATACTGCTGACAGTCCGGATTATGGGTTTTATATTTATCTTTTTTGTATTTTTGTGAATATAGAAGTTATACCCTCGAGTTATCTCCAGAAATGGCCTTCGGTTATGAGGTTTTTTAGGTGTTTGTTTGGTTCTATTGCTTTTTTCTTTTTTGGTTATTATTTTTGTATAGCTTCTAGTTTTAGTTTTGCTTATTCTTCTTTTTATACTGTTTCTTACATGTTTAATCTTTTTTTTATGTATTTGGTGTTTTATGGTTTAAAGAATAATTTTTATTTGAGGCATCCTTTTGTTTTTTATTGTTTTGTGGTCTTTTTTGTTATTTATGTTAATTTTTGTTATCTTTCTTATTTTAGTAGTGCTTATTTTTCTTGCGGGTTGAAGGAAGGTATAACAATTAATTTTTATGTTGCTTTATTTATTGATTTTTTTAAGAATTTTTCCTTTTTTTTTTCTTATTGTTACCCCTCTTCTAATAACTGGCTTAGGTGGATTGTGGCTGCGATTTCAATATTCGTGCCGTTTTATATCCGCGCATGTCTAGATTGGGGTAATGATTTTGAGGTGTCTCCATATGCGATTTGGTTGCCATTGTGCCTTATTTGTCTTGTGTGCACCATTTTAGGGCATTTGGTCGGGGGTATGGCGGCTGGCGTGGATGTTAGAGAAGGAGGTTTGGAGCGTTTAGGAAACAAGTGTGCTCTTTTTTATTTGAACCGTAATTCTGTTTCTAAAGCTAAAATTTCTTCTACCCACAGGAGGTTCAGGTTGTTTTTTATTTTTTGTTTTATTTTTGTGTTTATAACTATACTTGTAATTTATTTTCCTAGTATTGTTTTTGCTTTAAGCCGCAAAGGATGTTCAAAATAACGATGAGAATGACCCCGTACTTTTTTAAGCTTTTTACGTTTGTAGGACTATTTCCTGCTGTTACTCATTATATATTGGTTTCCGGACTATTTGTTTTTTCTTTTGATTTTGTTACCTCTAATTGGGGGGTTTATTTTTTTGTTATTTTTATGCTTGTTTCTTCTTTTTTATTGTTTTTTCTTCATGCTCTTGAGGAATACTTTCAGGCGCTTTATAGGTTCTTTTATCTTTCTTATTGGGTGGCTATAGCCGTTTTTTATGTGGGTTTTGTTTTTGGGGTTTTGAGTGGTGCTTTTATTGGGTTAAATTTACTTAAGAGTCTTTTGTTCCCGACTTCTTGCCCTATAAGCACGATGCACCCGATCACGATCTGCATTGTTTGTTTAGTCCTGTCAGGGTGGATTTCTTATATCTTTAAAATTCAGTCTAGAGTGTCGTACCCTCTTGTTCTTATGTACGTATATAGCCTTTTTTTTTGTTACATGTTTGTTTATTGCAAGAGTTTTAAGTATTTTTTTGTTTTTTACTTGGTTTATGCTTGTGGGTTTATTGTTGTTTTCTTGGGTTTTTCTTATACTTTCTGTAAAAAGAATTTTGGGATTATGGTTTTTTTTTGTTTTTTAGGTTTTATTTTTCTTTATTCCTTCTGTTTTTATTTGGTTTTCCATGTTGATTTGAGTAGTAAGAATTTATTCTTATCTCACCTGTTGGAAACAGGGGTTTTAGATTTTAAATTGAAAGGGTTTTTAGAGTGTTATACTGTTCCTTTCTATTTTTCTTTTTTTTATTTATTATTGATGAGCGGTTCTATATTTTTATACTTTTCCAGGGTCCCTAGTATTAACATTCTTTTGTTTTTGATTTTCTTGTTTTCTTTTCATTTTTTGGTTTGCAAGTCTTATTTTTTATTTTTTGATTGTTTCTGCATTGAAGCAACGTTGGCCTTTAATTATATTTTTGAGTGTTTTTATATTTTTTTATTTATCTTTTTTTTTTTTTTGAGTAGAGCCAGAAAGTCCATATACCTGTTTTTCTATTATTATTGCATTTTTACCATTATAGGTCTGAGCTCTATGGTGTGGGCATGCTTTATGCCTGGGGGAGAAGGGTATTTCTTTTTTTCTTATTTATCCAGATTTGGGTTCTGCCTCTTTCTTTACTGTTATATATACTGTTTGAAAAACAGGAAGATCTGCAGGCCTAATGCTTTTTTATTTTTTGTTTTTATTCTACTGTTCTTTTTTATTAATACAGCTGTAACTTTTTGGTACCATTTTTATTTTATAAATCCTGGGGTGTGCGAGGTTTTCTTCAACTTATCTGAGTTTTTTTTCTTTTTATATTTTTTTTTATCTTTTAGCTCTAGGGTTCTTAACCTCTCCTGGGCTTATACCGTCTCTAGGGGGTTTTTTGTGGGGTACCGGGTCTTGTTGGTTATTTCGCTTCTTGTCTTTATTGAGTATGTATACAAGAGCTCCCCGGTCATGTTTGTTTTTGTTTTTTTTGTTTCAGTGCTGGTGTTTGTTTTTTTACTGTTATCTATTTTTACATATACTATTTTTGTTTTCAGGGGCTTTAGGTTTAAACCGGGTAAGAGGTATAAGTTCTTACTCAGATTTTGTTGTAGATTTTTTTACTTTTGCATGTTAGTTTTTTTTATTTTTTGTTATTTTTATGTTCACGGGGTCTCTTTAAATTTTATATTTTTTGTTTTTTTTAAGACTTTGAGTAATCCAATTGTGATTATGTTTGTTTAGGTGTTAAGATATTTTATTGGTTTTTTGTGGGAAATTGTTCGCCTGCAGCCTGTTTTATTTTAATAAAATAAAACTTAATTGACCGGGATAGGAAAGGGTGGTATCTGTTTGAATTTTACCCCGGGAGAATCCTGCAGCTCTTTATTATTTCCCACTGCAAACATGTCAGGGCCGCAGCCGGCGGCCGTGGGCATGTTTATCAATTTTCTTCTATTTAATTGCTGTTTTAGTCTTGTTTTTAGTGAATATGTGTTTAGTTTTTATTATTTATTTTATTTTTAAATATTTTTTTATGTTGGTGGTACAAGTTCTTATTATGGTAATAAATTTATCAAATCCAGTTACGGAGTTTCAAATCTTGATTGTTATAGTGTGGGTTTTGTTTTTTTTAGTTGTTTTTATAATTTATTCAGTTTGGGTTTCGGAGACTTGGATGTCTTGTTTTCATTTGATTATGGAGGGTATAGTGACGGTCTTTTGGATACTATGCATTATTTTCAGTTATGCAGTGTTGTATCAGTTTTTGATTTTGGTTATTTTGGGGTATTCTTTCTGGATCTTTCTTATTTGTGCTACTCTTATGAAAGCCTTAGGGTTTTATTCTTGGTATGCTTATTTTTGGTTTTTGGTATTGCATACGCCACTTATATTTTTGCGTCATCTCTGTACTTTTATTGTCTTTTTTTTAGTTATGGGTGTTATTTATTCATTTACGGTTGTTCCTCTTTTTTCTTTTGTTTATTTTGTTACTTCAGAGTTTTATGTGAGGGATCATCATTTCTTAATTATGCTGCTAGTAATTTATTTCGTGCTTGTCTATCATCATGCTTTTTATTCTTTACTTTTGATTTTATGGTATATTTAGTTCTAGTTTTTTGTTTTTTATATTTTTCTTTTTTTCCTGTTTATTTTTGTGGTTTTGGTCGTTTTGGTTTTGTTGTTTTTTTTGTAGATTATTTTTCTTATGACTGCTTTTCTATTGGTTTTCTTTCTGTTCTGGGGCCCTTCTTTGTTTTCGATTCTTTACTTTCTGGGTCTCGTTTTGAGGAAGACAAGGAGAGGGACCCCAAGGTAGGTGGTTTTTCTATTGAGCCTGGTGTTTTTTTTTTTATTGTTAACATGATTTTAGTGTTATATAGTTGGTATTTTGTTCTTTTTACTTCGGGTTGGAAGTCTTTTTTCATAGTTAACCAGTTTGTTTTGGGCTATTTACTGCTTTTTATTATTTATTTTATTTTGTCTGTTTCTTTTCACCCTTTTTTTTTAGGGACTAGGGAGAGGATTTTTAAATTTAACTATGAAGGGCCTCGTTTTTTTTAATTATTGTGTTAGGGTTTTGTTTTTACTTTTTTTTGTTATTCTTTTCTGTTTTTGTTGTTTTTTTTTTAGGAGTTTTACCTTGTTTGCTGTTTTTGGAAGTTTTGGTTTTTTCAATATGGGTTTTTTTTTTCAAGTTTAGGGTTTTCTTTTTTTGTTCTTTCCTTTTTTCTTTTTCTTTTGTTTTTATTTTTTGTTTTTCTACCCTATCCTTGTTTAATTTTTATTATGTTTTTTGGTTTTTTTTTTTTATTTTTTTAAAGTATTTTTTAGGGCCTTTATTCCTTTTTTTTTTTAGAGATTTAGATTTCTTTTTTTTATTTTTTTATGTTTTTTTTTCTGAGGTTTCTGCTTTTGGTCTAGGCTCTTTTTATTTTTTTAGTTATAGCTTTATTATTTTTTTTGACTCTTTTTTTATTTTTTTTGGAGTATTCTTATATTTTATTTGTTTTTATTTATTTTTTTCTTGTTTTTTTTGTTTTTCTTTTTTTAGCTTTAAAGGCTTTCTTTTCTTTTCTTATAGCGTAGACAGTTTGTTTGTACTTTTTTCTTTTTTTTATAGCTTTAACTTGTTTTTTTTTAATTTTATTTTTAGTAGTTTTTGTTTTTTTATTTTTTATTTTTGTTTTTTCTATTTAGGGTTTTGTGGGCTTTTTTCTATTTTTTTTAAGTTCATTTTTTTGTTGTTTTTATTAGGGGTTCCTCCTTTTCCTGTTTTTTTATGTAAGTTATTCTTTTTTTTTGTTTTGTTTTTTGATTGTTATTTTGTTTTTTTTGTTTTTTATTCTTTTGTTTATTCTTTTTTATTTTCATTTTCTTTGAGGTTTTGTCTAGAGGTTGTTAGGGCCTCTTCAGGGTATGGTGTTGGTTTAAGGTGTTTTTTGTTTTTTTTTATTATTTTAGTTTTTGTTTTTTTTTTTCTTTTTTTTTCTTCTTTTGAGTGGTTTATTCTGTTTTCTTATTAGGATGATACTGTACTATATGTTTGTTTATAGTTTGTTTTTAATTGTGTTAGGAAATTTGGTTTCAATGTTTTTGCCTATTTGGTTTTTTTTGTATATCTTTGAGATATTCTTTTCTTTTTATATTAATTTTCAAATTCTTTTTATTAATTCTTCTTCTAGGTTGTTTTCTTTTTCTTGTGGACTTTACTTATTTTTTTCGGTGCTTGGTGGTGATTTTGTTTCGTTTTTGTTTTTTGTTTTTTGGCTTAACAGCCGTTTAGACTCGCAGATTATATTCCTATATCTTCTTTTTATGGCTCTTTCATTAATTTCTATTATGAGGCTTTGGTTTTTTCCGATTATTTTTTTAATACTTTTAAGTGTTTTTTATCCCCACTATTTTTACATTCTTCTTCATATTTATATCCAGTTTGGGTTTTTTTTTTATTTAGTTAGAGCGTGTTTTGAGGTTGATTTATAAATGAGATATACGGTTTTTGATTGTAGATACGTCGGAGTTCTTTACCTTTCTTTAGCATTGATTTCTGGAATTTTGGGGTTTGGGTTCTCTGCCTGTATGAGGTACGAGTTACTATTTCCTTTTGACCTGGTAAGCGATGAGGCTTACTATGTTTGTCTTACATCCCATGCCGTGATGATGGTTTTTTTTTTTCTTACTGTTTCAGCGAATGGGTTTTTCAATATACTGTTACCTGGCTTTTTATTTTGTTCAGATTTTTTCTTTCCAAGGGCTAACTTACTATCTCTTTTGTTACTTTTTATTTCATTTTTTTTTGTTGTTTTGTCCCTCCTGTTAGGAGGGGTCGGAGGGGGTTGGACCTTGTACCCCCCACTATCCTTTTTAGGGTTTGGGGGGTCTATGGATGTCTTTGTTTTGTCAGTTCATTTTTTTACTTTTTCTTCAGTTTTGAGTTCTGTTAATATACTGTGCACTGTCTTTTTTTTTAAATGTTCTTCTTTGCGCTATTTAGATTTAGGGGTTTTTATTTGGAGTGCTGTTATTACATCTTTTTTAAATATACTTTCTTTGCCTTACTTTTCTAGTGTTTTAACAATGCTTTTATTTGATAGGTGTCTTAATACTGTTTTTTTTAATCCAGTTTTTGGGGGGGATCCTCTCTTGTTTCAGTCTTTGTTTTGGTTTTGGGGTCATCCCGAGGTGTACATCCTCGTGATTCCTGTTTTTGGGTTGGTTTCCCTGGTTGTTGGTTATTTAGTGGATAATGAGTTTATATTTGGGCATTACTGTATTGTAGTATCTCTAATGTCTATTGGGTTTTTAGGGTTTCTGGTTTGGGGGCATCACATGGTCACCGTGGGGTGGGGTTCTGATTTAAAGTCTTTTTTTATGGCTTCAACTGTTGCGATATCTATCCCAACAGGGCTAAAAATATTTAATTGGATTTGCTCTCTTTATTTTTATGGAAGTTTTCAGAATATTAACAATGTTTTTTTTTATTTTGTTTATGTTTTTATTGTTTTCTTTGTTTTGGGTGGTTCTTCTGGGATTATATTATCTAACTATACTGTGGATGTTCTTTTGCACGATACTTATTTTGTTGTTGGGCATTTTCATTTTGTTTTGTCTTTGGCGTCTGTTCTAGGTTTTATAATGGCCCTAGTGTTTTTTTGGCCAGTTATAACTTGCGGTTGTGAGCTGGACTATGATTTAATTCTTGTTTTTTTATTAGGTTTTTTTTTCTTTTCTTTATTTACTTTTTTTCCTTTTCACTTTTTGGGAATTAGCGGGTGCCCTAGAAGGGTTTTTTGTTACTGTGATGGTTTTTTTCCTTGGTTTTATGTTTCTTCTTTGGGTTTTGCTGGCTTGACTTTAAATTTGTTTTTTTTTATTTTTGTTTTGTTTTCTAGTCTTAATGGTGAAGGGGGGGCGTTCTTCTTTTATCGTTTTAGTGTTTGTTGTTTTAATTCTTTTTGTATTGTTTATTCTTTTATTGGTTTTTTTATTATTTCTTTCGTATACATCTGTGTTTTTTGGGCCAATAAAAGGGGTTGCTACAAGACAAAGGATGCATCCAACACGGAACCCCTTTATACTTGTCTGGATCAGGATTTTAGACATAGGCATGGAGTTGACCCTTGTCAGAGTGATTCCACTTTTAAAACTGCTAATTGGGACTTCTATAAAGATGCTTTTAACGCGTATACTTTTCACTCTATAAGGGCTTTAGGGGGGCTTTTCGGGATATTTGCTAGATTCAGAGTAGGGTCACAATTTAAAAACCTTATTCTTTTTGAGAAGAATGATGTAAATTTATTTCATTTTTATTGTTTCCTCTGCATTTTTTTGCTTCTATTTTCTATTTTTTATATTCCATTTGATTTATTAGTGAACGGGAACTTCAGGATAGAAAGTAATTTTTTTACTTACTTGGAGGCAACAGGGGAGTTGGGAGTTTTTGACTCTTATTACGGGCGATGTTTGTTTACTGCTAATTTTAATCTTGTCCGGTTTATTAACTTTTTTTTTTTTACTTTTTCTTTTGTTATAGCCCCATTTTTTATTTTACCTCGTGTTTTTTTAGAGATTAACCGTTATTTTTATGTTATTTTCTTTCTTCTATGCCTTTTAATTTTTTATTTTGAATTTTTGCAGTTTTCTTTTTTGTTTATTGTCTCTTTTTTTTCTTGCTTAAGTCCTTTTTTTAAGTTTATTTCTAAGTCTAAGTTTAGTTTTTTTTGTGAGTTTTATGCGTATTTAAGGTATTTTTTTATCTTATTTTTTTACTCCCTTTTTTTATTTGGAGGTTTTAATGTCGGTTTGTTTGTGTTTACTTTTGTTATTTTTATAAATTTAGTTTTTATTCTTTTTTTTAATCTGGTTCTTTTTTCTTTTTTTTTAGTGTATGTCCTTTTCAGTGGGCTTAGTAAATTTTATCCTTTTTGTTTAATGGTTAAGTGTTTGTTTTTGTTTCATTTTAATAATTTAGTTGATTGTTTTTATTTTATATCTAGTTTTAAGTTTAACTTTGATGGTTTTCTTTATAAATTTATGAATTATTTTTTTTCTGATTTTTTTAAGTCCATTAAGCCCCACTTTCGAGAAATAAAGGGAATGGGGTTTAAGGAGTTTGTAGCTTATGTGATTTTGTTTTTCCAGTTTGTAATTTTTGTTTCTGTGTCTTCTATGTTTACTGGGTGGATGGCTTATAACTTAATTGGGGATGCTTATTTTTTGTTTTTGAATGTGTTTGGTCTATTTGCTTGTACTGCATTTTATATGGGTATAATCCCACTACTCAACTATTCTTATACGGGGGCTTTTAACCATTTTTATGGGGGTCTCAGCGGGTTTGAGGAAGAAGAGAGGCCCATACGCAGGTTTGCTATAAAATTCAATTGGGTCTACAGTATTGCTTGGTGGTATTTTCTTTTTAGTTTTCTTATTCTTATGGGCGGGTTGATTTGTAGTGTTTATTGCAACTTTACACCAGGTGTTGTTTCTTTGTATTTTTGGACGGGCTTTGCCCTTATGTCTTTTTATTATCTTTGTACCCCCTTTGTTTTTATTTTTTTCCTTTATTGTTTTGTTTATGGGACTAATTTTAGCCATGAAGTGGCTTTTAAGTGTTTGCTCAGGTTTATCTACGTTAAAGGCGGGTTGTTTTTTTATTTGTTATTTAAATTCTTTTTTAGTCATCATGTGTTGGAAATTCCTTTTTTTAAGTTGTTTTTTATAATTTTCTTATTTTTTTATGATTTAGCCGATCTTCTTTTGGTATCTCTAGGGCTGTATCCGTTGCAGTCAGAGCTTGCCTCTTTGACTTCAAGCCCTAGAAGCCTTGTTTCTGCTGGGAATGGAAGTTTGATTTTTAGGTTTTTCTTGCTATTAGTTGTTTTGGCTTTTTGTGGGATTGTCTTGTTTTATCTTTTATTTTGGCTTAAGTTTAGCCCACATCTTCTTGTTTACTATATTTTATGTTTTTTTGTGTTTTCTTTGATTTGTTTATTTGTAATGTGGTATTTTTACCACAGAGCAGTAGCGGATTTAGGCTTAATCTTCTTATTTTTGTGTGATTGTGTATTTTATATTATACCAAAGCTAGTCTTGTTGTTTTTTGTTATTATTTTTTTTGTTATTCATTTTACTTTTTTGATTCCCGTGACTCTTCTCAATGATATGCGTTTTGTTAAATGTTTTTTACTTTTAAAGACCATCTACTATTTTCTTATTAGTTTGTTTTCTATTTTTTGTTTGCTTGTGATTACTATTCTTTATGTTGTTTATGATTCTTTTCTAGAGCCTTTGTTTGCCTTTCTTTCTTTCTTTTTTGATTTTTTATGCATGATTTTTGAGCACCTGTGTGAGGAGGCGCGTAAGCACTTTTCTGGTAAAAAATAGTTTGGTTTAGCCTTGGAGTGTTCGCCTGCAGCTTGTTTTATCTTAATAAAATAAAACTTAATTGACCGGGATAGGAAAGTGTGTAACCTGTTTGAATTTTCCACCGGGAGAACCCTGCAGCTCTATTTTTGTTTTATTGTTTTGTTGGCCAAACATGGCAGCGCCACAAAGATGGCGCAGGCTGTTTCAGAAAGACCCACAGACAATTGCTGTTTTTAGCCTTCTTTTGTTTTTAGATCTCCTTTTTTTACTAAAAGGCTATAGGGGCTTTGCCCCGTTCCTTGGACTTAGCATTTTAGTGTGGGCAGGCCCACAAAAAAAGGAATAAAGTAACAACCCCTTTTTATGTTTTTACATAAGCCATTTTCCCACTAAATTTTTATAATTATTTTTGGTTTTATTGTTTATTTTATTATTGTTAGCTATTAAAATTTATGGGGGCGTGTGCCCGAAAAGGGCAAAGGGTTGGAGGTTTATATTCTAAAAATGGATTGGAACGAGTTACCCTTTTTATAAGCCACTTTTTTCCACTAAATCGCTATAATAGAGAGAAATCTCATTTTAGTGTTCGGAGTGTTTTATTCTTGTTTCTTTATAGTGGAGTGGAGCTGCTATAATTGAAACTGTTTTGGAATAAACACGAGGATAGTGGAAAAATGGATTGGAACGAGTTACCCTTT
>MU204170.1:36895-48993 GCA_017309775.1 Paedocypris sp. Pulau Singkep | reverse complement strand
GCACGTCAACTACTGCCGATTCAAACATCAGCGCTCGACGGACGGCTAGTCAATGCTAACGACGTAGCAAGCTATTTAGCCTAACTATGTCAAGCTAGGAACTCAACGAGCATTTTTACGCTGAATGTATGCGAATATAAGCTAACTGTATTATAGCAACAGTTAGCCAGTTAGTAAAATAGCATGTTTACTAGTGAACTCTAGCCATTTATCAAGCATAAATGATTGCTTTATTGTTGTTAGCCAGTTAGCAAGATAGTTCGCAAGTTAGCTTGAAGCTAGTGGAAGAACCAATGTATTTGTCAGAACATACGGCACACCTCACTACAAAGCGCTTTAATCAATAAACGTCTATCTCTTAATCTTTTTTCCACATAGATATGAGTGTTAACAGTTTACACACAATTCATTTTAGGGTATTGTGGTCAAATTTGAGGATTTTGAGCGACACCTTAGAGCCAGAGAAATGCGCTAATTATAAATGTATAATACTAGGGCTGTCAAACCATAATGTTTTAAAAACTAGTTAATCGTATTAATTGCAAATTAATTTTTGCCTTCTCTTTGTCAGCTGAAAACCAACTGTAGCTTAATAAACACTTCATCACTCTAACATGACACACGTGTGTCTACATAAAGCTCAGAATGTGTGTTTTTATAAATAAGTGTAAGTAAACACAGTGTTGTCTGTTTATCTGATCACTATCAATCTAAAGCTTCGGCTTTTTGAACAGAGCAAGTTATTTGCAGTTGAAAAGGGGAAAAGTAGGTCAGTGTCACGTAAACACTTTGCGTCTAAGTGACGACACCTGAACTCAACGACTGTGAGCTGCTGATCTTAATGAGCCGCACCTGGAGACAGGGCAGTAAAAAAATGAAACTGTGATTATCGGCGTTAAAAATAATTGACGCGAAAAATAATCCCATGCGTTAAGGCGTTAACTTTGACAGCACTAATGATAACACGGTTTCCCAGAACACACAGTAAATCTGCTCAGTGCAGCATGAACACACTAATGCAGACGTGTAACTCACGATGTAGGGCTGGGGCGGGGCCCAGTGCACCCAATCATAGACCACCGACTTCTCCGCCTGCGTCACGTACCTCGCCCAGGGGGAAATGCGGTACAGTCGCTCGCCCGACTGGGTGTGAACCACCACCTGTACTGAGCACAAACACACAAACACACGCTAGATCGTGGACGGACCACAAGAAAAGTACGGAATCACATCAGGGCCAAAAATGTCAAACGTAAATTTCTAAAAAACGAACAAAAAACGTTTGTTCTTTTATTTTTTGCTTGCAATCGTCACGCTTTCATTTGACACTTTTTTTCCCGTTTTTTTTTTCGTTTGGATTTCTGGTCCAATTTTCACGTGGGGGCGGAGCTTATTCTAATTGACGTAAATGTGAAGCTTTTTTTTCTCCATTTTTTTCCTCAAAAAAGTGAATACAGATATCGTCACTTAAAAAAAAAAAAAAGAATAAAAAGGCAGATTAATAATAACATACAAAAACAACACTAACAATAACAGTGAAAAAAATGATTTTAATAATTGAATTAAACAACACCTGTAGTAATAAACAAGTAAAATGCACAATCAGAACCATCACAAATGCGTAATAAAAGTAAGTAACGGCTTCCAAACTTTTTCAAACAGATGAGAGTATTTTTTTTCTCCAAATACAGGAAAGACATCAAATCTGACTTTTCAGGCACAAACTATAACTTGTATGTTTAATGGGCTGGTGACTTTCCTGCTGCTCATCACGTCTGGCTAAACACTTCTTTACTTCAGCATCAGGACCTGATATATACTATAAACTCTTCTGTAGGACTTCACCTTGAGTTTGGACAGATGTGGCACGGCTGGAGTCTTGTCCGCTTTAGCAGGAATCTCAAGCTCCCACTTCCCAAACTCTTGCTTCGTGTACGGATGAGAGAAGTTATCCCAGCTGTCTATTCAAGAAGAAGAAGAAGAAGAACAGAGTGAGCTTTTAATGATGAATTAGTTTTTTGTTGGCTAATTAATTTATCGTGAGTGTGTGTGTGTGTGTGTGGTACTGAAGTCTCCGGTGAGGAACAGAGCCTCTGCAGCAGGACACCACTCTCTGAACACCAGTCTACTGTCCTCCAGCGTCTGAACCCCGAAGCTCCTGTAGCTGCTGGTGAAGTGATCCAGTCCTCCCTCACACTCCTCCAGCAGAGAGCGCTGCTGCTCAAACAGAGCCCGCCTACTCACACACACACACACACACACACACGTCTGTGAACAACACGGATTTTGTTTTGTCCCTTTAATCCGTTTTCTATCACCTGCGATACAATAATTGATAATTCATCCTAATACAATTATTGATTAATTGATAATTGATACTAATCAATTAATATTATTATAAATTATAATGTTCTATAATATATTAGAATTGTATTACATTAATTTATATTAATATTACAATATAAATTAATATTCATATTAATAATGTAATATATTAGTATTACGAACACACCTGTAATACATAGTAATTATACATTGTACAATACATTGTAATCCTCCAGCAGAGAGCGGTTTCTTTTTGTCTTTATATAATTCGTTTCATTGTAATTTGACCAGTACTTAAATTATTATTATATATTATAATTTTCTATATTCTATATTATAATTTTATTAATAATTCATTTATATTAATATTACAATATAAATTCATATTTATATTAATAATATAATATAATAATATTAATTAAAAAAAATCCAAAAAACGTAATAAATTTACGAACACACTTGTAATACATAGTTTGATCACGTTAACTGCTCCGTTGCTTTTCCACTGCAGTGACCACTAGGGGAGCCGCTCCAAATTTGGGGAAAAAAAAAGATTTTTTCATATTTAAAAAAAAAAACTCTTAAAAACTGTAAAAGTTAAAACCTTCCTAAGTGAAGGATGTGGTAAATGTGGTAAAAGGGTGTGTTGCTTGAATGTGGCGTGGTAAATGTCTGTGATTTAAATTTTAACCCTTTCCTGTAAAGCACATAGTACCTCTGGAGATACGCTTAAAATAACATTAAAAACATTTTTTTTTTTACCATTTACCAGATCTAAAATACAATCAAATCAAATTACATAAATTACATGAAATCACATCATTGAATAAAAAAAAAATATATAGATTTAAGCTTGTCATTCAGAGACATGTAAATGCACAGAAAAGTGTAAAAAAAAAAAAAAGATATTAAAACAAAAATATATAAAATAAATATAAAACATATATATTTGGCATTGGTTAAAAAAACAATATGGGCCATTTCCCAAAAAAAAATAAACATTAAGTATGAGAATTTAAATATTAAATAGTCTCCGGTGAGCAGGAGTATGAATGAATGAATGAATGAATGAAAATGTCTTTCTTTATCACACAGAGTGGAAATTGCATCTCGGCAGAAAGAATATATAGAAGACTAGAGAATGTACAAGTATACGTATATAAACATCTATATAAAAAACATCTATTAAAATATATATATATATATATATATATATATACAGTTCTATATAACATAAAACAGTAAAAAAAAAACACGCATAACGTAACACTGCACACCCTATAAATGAATGAATAATAAATTAGTGTGTGTGTGTGTGTGTGTGTGTGTGTGTGTGTGTGTGTGTGTGTGTCAGGCACAGAGCAGCTTTTATTAGCCAATAAAAAAATTCAAAAGTTGTATGATAAAAATTTCAAAAACTTAAATAATATAAAGCACATTGTGTTGCATCATGATGATGACATTTAGAATTACACAACACTTCAAAGCAACATGTATTCATTACACCAACAACACACACACACACACACACACACACTCTCACACTCACACACACACACACACACACTCTCACACTCACACACACACACACACACACACACACACTCACACACAGCTATTTATATTTCAGATATCTGAGACTTTATTCTAGCCGCGTCTCAGATGTCGATCTGAAATGTTGCTCTTCCAGGTCGGTATTTTAGCACTGACACTAACGCACAGACGCTTTTGTAGTCAAAATCACAAATTTAAACGATAATATCACAATAAGTAGTAAAATCTGTCAGATCAACAGAAGTACGTTTACTCTACATCACATCAAAAGTGAAATCTCTTGTGTAAACTGAACGAGAGCTTACGAAATGTTGAGAGAACTAAAACACTAGAACATGATCATGACTTTTGTTGTGATTCTATTGGAAATGTCATCCGAGTGTATCGTGCAATTATCTGCAAATCACTGATTTGGCATAAAACGTAAAAAATCATGTTATTTAATTCTCTCGACGTTCATGGAACGCAAACAAATATCGTAACATTTCCTGTTTCTAAATATCAGAACAACCTGGTAAAATAAAATCCAACATATTTATAACATATAACGATATTTTTACAATTATTGATATGTTTGAATTAAACGTTTAAGATTGTTGAGTTTAGTGCTTTATTTGCATTTCATCAAATTTTACACAAGTGTAGCTGAATAGAATTTTACAGATTGTTCTTTTTTTTAACCAAATAAAAAAAAAAAACCCCAGAAAGAAACAACAATAAAACTGAAAGGAAACAAATGTGTTTTGATTAGTGAGCATTTACGAGATTTAAAACACAAACACATCGAATTACAAAAGCGTGAAATATTCGGCGTCAGATTGCGCAATCACGCTTCTAACGCAAAGACACGTGTCTTATTAGAAAATAAATAAAAGAAAAGTTAAAATTAAAATATGACTGCAGAGCAAGTTTAAACGCAAATGTCAAGCAAAACTTGATCAGCGTAATTACACGGTAATAACAACCTCGTCTATACAGTACGTTTAAAAAACTAAAGTTTATGCACCGTTTATTGTAAAAAAAAACCTACAGGTAGCGAATTCTAAAATACTAGACGAGTGGACAAACCCTGATGTAGAAAGAGTTAATTAATCATCAGTTTGTTTATAGTTGAGTCGAGTTGTGAGGAGAGAGAGAGAGTGTAAAGGACACACGTGACAGATCAGACGCGATCACCTGATCAAACGCGCTCGAAAGCGAGATGTCGCCTTTACCTTCTCTGGAAGTCTTTCTCGTAAGGTTTCAGGTAAGGATCCATTTGAAAAAGCGCATTTAGCTGAGGAACTGAGAACTGATCCAGGTTATCTGCCATGTTGGAGTCAGACCAGAGCAGTCGAGCGCCGAACACACACACACACACACACACACACACACACAAGTGTGACGCTTCTCGTCACGTGATCTGCGAAACACTAACGTTTAGGTGTTTAATCATTATCGGGGTTTTTAATAACGGCGACAAGGATAATAATGTTGCAATGTTGTTGAATCAATTGTTAATAAATAAATGGTTAAATCAATTATTATTTGATTTCTTTTGTTATTGTTGGACTTTGTATGTAAGCATCAGTACTGTATTAGCATAAATATATAAATAATAAGGAAAAAACTCAACATAATGAATACATAAATAACAAAATTGCACAAGTTTTGGACATTATTGTAGCAGTTATTGTAGCAAGGTTATAACAGGTCAAAACGATTGAGAAAAATGAAAATGATTAACAATGAATTCAAAATGGGGAGAAACAATAAGACAAAAACAAAAAAACATGCACATGACACATCACCTCGGCTTTTCTTTTCATTCATATATCTATTCATATATCTGGCAAAAAAAAAAAAGCTTTTTCTGATTCTGATAATGTAATTATATCATCTCATGTAAAATGACACACACACACACACACACAGTTGAAAATTTGTGTAGAAATTACAGTTGGATCTAAAATCATAAAAGGCCATACTTTTTCAGGAAATATATAAGGAAAAAAACAGATTTACAAAAGTAGAACGTTTCCTATTTGCTTACTGTGTGTGTCACAAATCACTCTTTGAACTTCTAAGTTCATTGATCTTTCAGATGATCAATAGAGGAGATTTGCTGTGCACAATATTTCTCCTGTTAAATAAATAGAGCCATGTACAGATCGGCAAATGAAAAATAAAGTTTCTTTTACGTACTTTGATTTGAAATACATTGTATTTTACAAACTAAAAACCAAAGAACTCCAAAGCATAAACAGGACACACATAGAAAAAGATCAAACCAATGAATACCTTGATCCAGTTGGGTGGGCGGGGCTGCATCTGTGATCCGCCCCTTCCTAACGGCCAATAAGATGACTGCAGTTAAAGGTTAACCTTAGGTGTGGTGTGCACTAACCTTAGTATAAACATAATGCTGGGTGTTATGTCGCTTATTCTTTATATTAGAACTTATAATAAATAATAAATAAATAATAAAAATATAACTTTATAAATAATAAAACTTCTAATGCATTAGAATTAGGGTTCACCAAAATATATAAATAAATAAATAAAAAAATGTACATGTTACACTTCAATATCCAATATCACAAGCGTCAGTCATGAAATCATAATAATTCAGTTGGGAAAGTGCTATCAATCGTTATAAAGATTGAGTGGCAGCACTAATAATAATCATAATAATAATATAAATAATACAGTATAACGATGACATAACCACTGTGAACCCAAGTAAAAAAAAACCTCACATTTAAGTGTAAACAATCTTTTAATGCATTTCATTTCACACTTTGGTCACGTCAGAATCAATTGAAAAAATTATATATAAACTTTTATGTCGCCATTTTACACCTTATTCTCAAAATTAATTACAAATGATTTCAGCCACACAGAGAGTTTTATTACATGTCAGTGCGATTAAACTCGACTTGTTTTATCTGATCAGATCGAAACTTCAAAGTAAAACACGGAAACACACAACGCTTGATACAGAGTAACTGTAATTACTCAGTGAGTAATGACCAAGTTAAACGTGTAACTCTGATGTGACTTCGTGTGACACAGACTAGTTACTTTATGACTAATGTAACGCATGAAACTAACACTGCTTTTACAATAACGATACAGAATAAAAGTGTGAAACCTTTATGAAAAAGTGCGAAAACAGAACGTATAAAAACATTAAAGCAACATACATTTCTCAGTAAAACATGACGCAGAGATGCATTCTGGGTATACTATCAGTACACATCAGTAGAAATGGAAAGAAAAAAAGAAAAGCAGTTAGTATAAAACCTGTTGAAGTAGAAAGTTGTGTGGATTATTTCTGCTTTTCAGTGACAAATCAAACGCAACTTTTCAAAAACACGTTGTTTGACACATTTTGGTCGTCACATAAAAAAACAATATCACTAACATTCTACCGGTGTCACACGTTTACCATGCTACACTTTTACAGTACAAGAATGGAATCGTTTTTTCGAGTGACAGAGTGTGAAAACGTCCAGCTTCACTGTGATTGGCTGCTGGTGCCTGTGACTTGTGCCCCGCCCCCATTAAAAAAAGCCCCCGCCCCCGATATTAACACTAATAATCACTTCAACTCTAAAGTTCTAATAATCTCATGTCACGCATAAAAACATTCGGTCTAACTGAACGTATTTATGCGAATATAAGCAGATTTTTCAGGCACAAAAAAGGTTTTGAAGAAATTGAAAAGTGCAATAATAATAAAAAAAAAATTCTGACTAAATATTTCTGCTGTAAATAATATAATATTACCAAACCTAACACGGGACTCTGAATGCAGTACTGTATGTCTCCAGCAGGGACGCTGTCATTTATTACATCTTCATTGCATATTCACGCGTGTATTTGAAATATGCGCAGATAAGCCCCGCCCAGAGCTTGTGAAACGAGATCAAAATGGCTGCTTATATTCGCGTAAATACGGCATTCGGCCTTGTCTGTTTATTTGTGTGTGTGTGTGTGTGTGTGTGTGTGTCATCAGCTCGTTAATTAGAACAACATCCTAATCATCAGAAGCGGGAGGGGCCGGATGATCGCCAGCGTCTGGAAGCTCCTCAGCCAACAGGAAGCCCAGGGGGGAGGTGCCGGGGGCGTGGCCACAGAGCTCCGCCTCCAGGCTGTGCTGCAGGTGCTGGATGCTGCGCTCCAGCTGGTGGCGCTCAAGCAGAAGCTCCTCCCTCTCGCCGCACTGATGGACACACACACACACACACACACACACACATTGTTATTATTAGTACAATAATACAAAAGTAATTACTACATTTTTTATATATCCATCTATATAAACACATTATAAACACATTTCACTACAGGTTATAGCACGTATAATTTGCATGTGACAAATAAAATTTGAATCTGAAATTTGAATTTTGAATTTGAATTTATATTACAGTAAATGACCATGGTAAAAAAGAAAAAGTGCAAAATAAAAGTCACCAAAATTCTGCTCGCCGTCAGGCAACGGCGCCACCCAATGGTCTGTAGTTTTTTTTTTTTTTACAATTTTTTAAAATTAATTGTAACAATAACATGAGGTAAATTGGCTTTAAAGAAGTTTCTCATAGGTGTGACTGAAGTGTGATTGTGTGTGTGTGTGTGTGTGTGTGTGTGTGTGTGCGCACCGCTCTGTGATTGGTTGACCACAGATCTAGAGGGCGTGTCCCACCTCAGGCCCAGAGTTGCTGTGATTGGCTGTGAAAGTGCATGAGTGAATATAATTTGAATAAAGTGAATCATTTGACTGTGAGCTAGTTCACCCTGATTGCCATTGCCACGATAATGAACAAACACATTTGATTAATTACAGCTTGTTACTGTTAATAACAAAACCGCAAAACACTGTTTAATACTGTTAACGCCGCGACACTGTTGTCGTTTATTTTCTGTACGGATCGTCCCACAATGCACTGCAAATAAACACAGCCACCGCTTTGTGCTGTGAGTTTGTAAACATGTTCAAATAATATCGATTATTCGATGGATTAGTGCCAAAAACACCAAACGTAAATTTCTAAGGAACATAAATAAAACAAACGTCATTTTTTTATCGTTCGCTTGCAATCTTCACATTTTCGTTTGAAACTTTTTTTTTTCCCGCTTCAGTTTTTTTTTCGTTTGTTTATTTTTTTTAATTTTGCGTTTGGACTTCTGGCACTAGCTTCACGTGGGGGCGGAGCTTACTCTGATTGGCTGGTGAGAATGTGATTGGCAGCTGCTGGACCAGGAAGTGTGGGATTCTTGGATTTTATTTAAATTTACGTTTGATATACCAATATTCTGATTCCATAAAACGAACGATGAAATGAACGAACATCATAATGAACGATTACGAAGAAAATCATTTCATTCACACAAATCGGACGCTAATTCGGAGTTTTATTTCGGAGGCTTCCTATTGGCCGACCGACGCACCAGCTTCTGTATGTCTCCCTCCAGCCTGTAGATGGAGTCTAACTTCCTCTTGCGGCAGCGCTGAGCAGCGACTCGGTTCTTGCTCCGCCTCCTGACCTCCTGCACGCGCTCCAGCTGTTGCGCGCTCAGCGACTCTCGCCTCAGCATCTGCAGGAACGCGCGGCGGCTCATGCGCGGGATCGTCTCCGAGGGAAACGGCAAATCCACCTGCGTGAAAAAAGACGGTTATAGTAGCGGAGGCGTTCCTCAGACACCACTTCCTGTCCAACGACTAAACGATATTCAAATATTATAATTACTGCTGTCAAACGATTAACATTTTTTAACTAGTTAATCGCACTTCCCTGACCAAACTAATCGTGATTAATGGTGATTAAATGGCTAAAGCTTGTAATAATGGATAATAAGGTGTAATATGTAAATTAATGTAAACTCAACACTAAATATACACTAGTTTAAATACTGCAATTTCATTTTGTATATTTTTTGTTCAATTTGCAATATATTTTCCTAGTTTTTTAACCCTCCGTGAAAAAAACTGCAACTGTGATTAACGGCGTTAAAAAAAATGAACTCAATTAAGCACTTAAAATTAATCGTGTGCGTTAACTATTTTAACTTTGACAGCGCTAATTATAATAAATAAGCAGGTTAATAAACTAGGAATCTCAAACTTTATTCTAACATATTACTATAAAATCCCAGTGCTTAAAAAAACAAGTCAACTGTGTTTATTCAAAGATGATGTGTGAACCGTACACAATATAAATACATTAAAAATTCATTGAAATTGTTAGAAATAAGAGTTATTGATGAGATGTAAACATTGTTTTTGGAAACTTATTGGTTTCTTGCTTTTAAGTTTCTAATTAGAAATTTCTAACATTCATAATAAAAGTCCCAGGGTTAAATTGACCCGCGAACATTATTGACGCTCTGCAGGTGAGTGAGAGTGTGAATATCTGTGTCCCGCTCTGTGATTGGTCGGCCCAGAGCCGCTGTGATTGGCTCAGACTGAAAGCGGCTCAGTTTATATTGCAGGTTCAAATTCTATATTTTTAGCTGGTTGTGTGTTCTGCGACCTGATTGGCTGTTACGCATTCTGGCCAAATGTGCACGAATCTTTGTTCGTTATCAGGAAGAAAAGAAAAGAGAAAAAAAAAGAAGAGCGGGAACAATTACTAATAATAACTATGTTCTTAACACCTTCGCAACGCTGAAACGCACCAGGACCAATCAGTTATTATTAATGATTAATTGTTACATTAAGAGCAACCACGAAAAAATTTGTTTGAGCTTGAACACGAAATTAACTTAATAAAATTCATGTAATTCAATTTGTCAGGTGTGAATTCCATCATTATATAAACGAAAACGCTTGGATTTTTCCCCTCAAACAACAGTTTCGGTCTGAAAACAGGTTTGGATCTTTGGTTGTATTTACACGTATCTACAAACGTAAATACATTTTAAAAAGTGTGAAACTGTTGAATGATAGTGTGTGAAAGTGTTGTAGTGTGTGTTGAGGTGTAATAAAACGTCTAATAATTGACAATTTATTCCACCTATTGCTGAATAAGGACTCATTCGCTTATGTATGCGTATATTTCTTTATTCTTTATTATTCTTTGTACTTACTGTATATCAGAAATGTCTTGTATCTGCTACTGGTTTGTGGAAATTTGTCCATCGTGCATAAAAAAAAAAAAGCTTTACTGTATTTTTATTATTTATTTTTTTATATATTTTTATATTTTTTACACCATTTTTTTTTTATTTCAGAAGCTGAAAAACTTGGACTGTAGCGCCTCCTCCGTTTTTTTGGTAAAGTAAAGTAAAGTAAAGTACAGTAAAGTGCGGATTGATAAATCCTCTGGCTGATAATCCAGTCAAAACTTTCAGTATTTAGCCAGAATTTTAGGTTTTTGAAAAGTTTGACCAATAAGAAAGTAGGTGGGAGGGGGAGGGGCTTATATTAGCGTAAATACGGTATTATCAATATAATCAAGTGATCTATTTTTGCGTGTATATATGACACATACATGAGTTGCGTATACGAGTGTCTATATTTGGTTAATTTTTCTTCTTTAAACGCGACTTTGCGTTGATTTGGGACTAAGAAAAGCACTGAATAAATAAACTTGAACTGTTTGTATTTTGCTCTTTTCATTGTATTTTTATATTCACAGTTCTTCCCTCGTTTTTATTCACATTTGTATCCCCGTCTATTTATTTTGTATTTTATTGCTTTTTGTAATTTCTTATCGTTTTATTGTATCTCTTTCTCGCATGCTGGACGATTGTAACGTTGTATTGTGTAACTCTGATTGTATAAAAATATTTTATTGAAAAATTGAATAACGAAATTTTGAATATTAAAATATTGAAAAAAAAAAATTGTATAACGTGAATTTGAACTACATTTCCAGTTCAAACTCTTGGTTTCTACACTACAGATGTAGGGCGTGGTACCTGGGGCGTGGCCTGTCTGCTCTCCTCGGGCGTGGCCTCGGGCGTGGCCTCGTTCTCCAGCGAGTGGAGAGGGGAGGGGCAGGGGCTGGGCTTCTCGCCGCCGCCCAGGTCCCGCAGGAAGGGACAGTCGTCCGGAGCCGCGCCCAGATCCAGATGCTTCAGCCAGTGAAAGTCGGAGGCGGATCCTGAGGGCGGGTCTGAGTTCACCTCGGGCCAGAAGCCTTGATCCAGATGCTCAGGCCCCTCCCCCTCGCTCCTGCTGGCCAGGGCGGGGTCTGGGACACTGGTCTCTGTGGGGCTTATTTCTCCAGGAC
>MU204169.1:36064-52084 GCA_017309775.1 Paedocypris sp. Pulau Singkep | reverse complement strand
CTGTTGCGTATGTGCTTGCTCGCTGGTCTTTGTCTTTGTCTTGTCATAACCGCAGCCACTTAGTTAACACCAACAATCCAGACGACAAATTGAATAAAAAGCAACATTTCCCTTACATATTTATATGTGCGCTTTGAGACGGTTAAACTGTGAAAAGCGCCTTACAAATACCCATTATTATTATTATTATTATTATTAAAATGTCTTCATAGTCGTGTGCCTCGGTTACAACTTTTAATTTTGACAAAACAAACTTGCGGTCAAGACCAGAAACACGGTGCACATCCAGAGATTGTTTCAACTCTATCAGGACACGCCCCCTCATCGCTGCCCCGCCCGAGCCTGAGTATTATTCTTCTGAGGCACATTAAAGCCTTACCAAAAATTAAAATGGGTTATTAAATGAAAAGACTTCCTCCATCACGTGAGTAGCACTTTGCAGTCGACCAGTGCTGAGGCTCAGGATTTGGGATTACAAGGGACTGATGCGGTTCAGAAAATCCAGTTTTTTTGTGCTTATTTTGAATTGACCATTGTTCCGTTTACTTTTGAAGGGAGTTATTTTTGCATTGCAAAGAACCAATGATTTATTTATAAATATATTTTATTTTATTCTAAAGAGTTGTAGTGATTGTTTACATTAAACATTTATTATTTAACCAATAAAGGGTCAGATTTCATCGCACGTAACATTGCAAAAATAACAATTAATTTAACAAGATTCTTTAAATTAAGTGTGAAAATTGCGACCGAGAATAATAATAAACAAAGCAAAATTATGAATAATTTCTGTTCATTTTTCTTCCAATAGATTTGTTTACTTTTGATTTTTTTTGGCACTAATCTACTTTCTTACTTTGCATTTAAGTTGCATTTAATCCACGGACCGGGGGTTGGGGACCAATGATCAATGGATCATTTTGAGAGAATTTTCTAGAAAACCTCTTCGATTTACACAAACCCCATGACCTATTAGATTAGAATGTAATGGTATTGGTTTAAGTTTGTTCCCATGGAGATGTCCAAAACTCATCACAGACACACACACACACACACACACCAGCTCCTGTCTCTCTCTGTTTGACCACTGTACTGGGCTCTAAGGTAATGTTGTTCTGACCAGTTAGTTAGTGTAAGGGTCAACTCTAGTCACTACTAACACCTCACCATTGAACACCACACAGCACTCTCACACTCACTTTACACACTATTGTCTGTTACAGTCGATGGGTTTGTGTCGTGTCGTGGTCAGGAATACTGAACTAGCAACGCAGGACTTGTGTGAACCAATATATTGTAGAACTATACGTGAATCAAGACTTCAGTAGCTCCATAATAAATGCTTATTGTAATCTAGTGTTACACAATAATACATGTTGCTTTTGCCGCCTTCACCTAACAATCACCATCTGGCTTTCTTCTGGGCTCAGGACGGAACAGAAGTCTGCACGGTGAACGCAGACGGAGGAGCAATGAGAATGATGGAGTGGGCACTATTCCTTCTCCCACTGGTCCTGCGCCTGGACTTTGCCCGAGGTGAAATTCTCGTTTAATTCTGTGTTTTCTGAGACACCAACAAAAATCTGAACAAAAGAGCTCAAACTCTTTCGAATAATCAACAACGATCAATTGTTTCTACTCAAGGAAAACAATTTCTTCTTTTGACAACGGATTCAGTTTGTCTGGTGCAATCCTGTCGTTCGCTCAGACTTGAGTGTCCGACCTTATATAACAGTAATTTGAGTATATTTACTTAATTTATTTATTCATATTTATCTATTATTTTATAGGCAATTCATGAAATTCCCATAATAAAATCCTTGTGACCATTTCCACATATATTTTAAATAATAATGATAAAAGAGTGTGTTTTGAAAAAACGTCATGGAACCATCGTGTCTTTTAGATGTTTTCTACCACGTAGAAGTGCAATGACAAATGTTTTGGTTACTTGCGTGACCTCGGTTGACCCTGACTGAAGAGAACCAGATGTTCAGTGTGGGAGAATGGAGCGATCTGATTCGCTAGCTTCAGCTCTCACAACAAGCCAATGAACAAACAAATATTTAGTTTTACAGTTTTTTTTCTACTTGCTATCACGCATTTTTTCAAACTAGTCTTGTTTGGTCAAATTCAGTCAATTTGAAAAAGTGTTATTCTGAAATGGTAAATGTGTGTAAAACATGAATTGTGTTTAGAGTTTTGGAACTTGAGACGTTTTCCTCTCTGTGTGTCAAGTTTAAATAATTGTGCTCTGCGAGTCATTTTAGCGTGTTAGTAATTGGTAAAAACTAACTAATGCTTGTATTTTATCATGAATATGTTCTAAACGTGGATATTCTCTACACATTTAGATGTTTGGACTGGGTTATTTTATTTTATATCATTTATTCACGTTTTTCTTAGTTTAGTGGTTTTCTGCGTTGGGTTGACATAATCATTTTCACAACACATGATTATAACCTGACTTGCGCATTTTAAATCATTGAAAAATGTAGACATACATATCAAGATAGTGTTGTAATTGTAGTCATTCATTTTTGTATTTGTAATTTGTACAATCACAAAATGTTTTAGCTGTTATGTTGAAAATGTAAGTTTAAAAATGTGTGTGTGTGTGTGTGTGTGTGTGTGTGTGCGTGTGTGAATTTGTGTGTGTTAGTGTGACAATGTTGAATTCATACAACTTTTGTGGAAGTGGTTATTGTTCAAAATGCTGTTGTTTTTCATTTACAGCTTTTGATTTAGAGTAAGAATGTCTCTACAGAGAAGGGAAAGGTTGTTTATATTAAGTTGTAGTTCATAGTTTTTACCACATGATGTCACTGTTGTGTTGAGGATGAAAAGAATAACAGGTAGAGAAAAAGTGGAGTGCTCGAGATACTTGTGCTATGAGGGTTGGTAAGTGTAAAAAGAAAAGAAAAATAAGTGAAAAACTTTTTCAGAAAAAGAATCTGAGGATTGAGCCGCTCCAATGTGGGGTCGGGGCAAGAGATGAAGTAGTGAACAAACATGAGCAGGTAAAAGAAAAAGAAAAAATGCAGTACGATTTAAAAAGATAGTGTAAAATACCATAAAATATAATAAAGACACAAAAATGCAAAAGCTGTAAGTTAAGGGATCAAAGTGTCCCAAAGTGATAAAAGGGACCTAAAACGTTTTAAAGTGACCAAGTAAAATTAATAATTTGTCATAATTGTTTGTATTTTTAACATTTGAGATATTTAATATGCCTTTTCTATTCTTTACTTGAATGAAATGTATGTATTATTCCAAACACTGTAAACCAGATTAAGTTGGCATAACTCTAATTATTTGAGAAACTCGACTAGACAATCTTCCGCATGGCAGGCGAAACTTGTTTAAAAAGGTGTTTAAAATGTATTCAGCTAACTTAAAAAGTGCCATTTCTAATTTCATTACATTTATAAATTAAACTCAAAAATGCCAAAATGTTCTGAATACTCATAATGGTCTATTAATTTTATCTAATAGCAGTTATTTAAGTTAATAGTACTCAATATGTTATAATATGTTGAGCATTAGGGTTTACAGTGCATTTATGTACTTTATTAAAAATCTTTTTACAAAGCTGTATATAAATTTGATTGGTTGAAATTGGGATTTATGTTCATGGATTGGCTGGATTTGGTTAACAGCGGAAAAGAAGTCTTGTAGTACATTGGACCACAAATAGGTCATAAGCGTCAATTATTAAAAAAAAAACCTAATATAAAACACAACATAAAATATGTGTAGTCATGTTAAAATAAAAAGAATAAAGTGGTACTGTCCTATAAAAATGTAAATGTATCTAGGCAAATGTATCTAGGATTGTTTTAAACGGGTACAAGAGGCAGAGAACATGTTTTGTCAGGATGAAAAGTTGAAAACAAGCCATTTTACACAGGCGTGAAGCATTAAAACAGTCTGAGATACTTGTTGTCCTGCATTTCATATTTGTTTTACAAAAATGCATGCATTTACTTGTATTTAGTTTTAAACATCAGGTTTGGCTCTTTAGGACTTAATTTAAAAAATAAATATGTGGTGGCTTAGTCATTTTCTTAACACTTTACTTTACAGTCATTTAGCAGACGCATTTAATTACAACTTTCAAAATTCAACTAATTCTAATTCTTGCTTTCCCTGGGAATCGAACCCATGATCCGGTGTTTCAAACACCAGCGCTCTACAGACTGAGCTAAAACTGTGAAAAGCTCTTTTTTATCATTTCTATCATTCGAACTCATTTCTACAGTGAATTGTAATTGTGTTTTTCTGTGTATTTCATCAGATTAGACTGTTTTTGACGTGTGTCACTGATTTGATGGTTTGTGGTTCCGCAGCTGAATGCGGTGAAGACAGATATGGGGACTCGGGCCGCATTGAGAAACTCTACGAGTACTGTCACAGGATTTCCAAGTGGAAGATTACAGTGCCTCAGGGCTTCTGCGTCGCCTTCTACTTCCACTCGTATGAGGTGCAGAATTCACAACCTTGATCTTAACCATCAGAAAGTGCTAAGACTATTTTTATCCCTGTCACTTCTTATTTGTAAAAAATATTAGCACATTTATTTTCATTTCAACATTGCCCAGTCTAAACAAGTATGAGCCAACTGGATGTTCCTCCAGTACTTGAAGCAACTGGAGTAAAATAGTAAAGGCCGTTCTTCTGAAAATTCTTCCTATAGCTCAGAATTTCCTACACTGCACGTTAGAACATTTGTCACTGCTCAGCTGCTCTTAGCTTGCAAGTTGCGCGTGTTAGTTATTTATATTAGTATTCAGTTTTGACGCGTTTTAACACGCTAGCGCAGCGCTAGCTAGGAACAGCTTAGCACTGATGTAAGTGTAGGAAATTTTGAGCTTTAGGAAGAATTTTCAGAACACCGTGAATCATTTGCATTACAACAAAGTGCATAGGCTATTGAAGTTTTGCTTCAATTATAGGCTATAGAAGTTTTCTTTTAGGTAAACAATGCATAGGTATTTTTCTTTAAGCTGGTGAAATACAGGAATGGCTCCTCTGTTTATTACATCAAAAAGAAATTTAGGAGACAGAGTAAACAGAACATGCATTAGGGCTCTGCAAAAAATTGCATGTGATTGTCATGCGTACTTCTTCAGTAAAGCTGGTGTTCTATCATTTTTTGCTACTTTTCAGCTTTACCAAAAAAAACTTTCCTTCTTAGTGGCCTTGCCCAAAAGTATGTCCTACCAGAGTTACAAATTGTTGCTTTAACTTATAGTCATCGTATTAACTTTATTCAGATATATTTGGTTAGAGTGTAACAATGTCAGGGCCCTCATATCACCACCTGCTTCTGACCCTTCAGTTTTTGGGCTTCACCCTGAAACTTTTCATCAGTTTGAGCCAGTGACTCTAACAATGTTAAATGAGATTGTTAAACACCTGAAGCCCACAGGCGCGCCTACTGATGCTGTTCCACCTCGACTTTTTAAAGAGGTTTTCACAACCTTAGGACCTTCTGTTTTAGCTGTCATTAACAGCAGCCTCACCTCTGGAATCGTCCCTAAAAACTGTAAACATGCTACGGTGCAGCCGCTAATCAAAAAGCCTGGTCTGGACCCCTCTGTGTTGGCAAATTTCAGGCCCATTTCTAAACTTCCATTTATTTCAAAAGTTTTGGAAAAAATTGTATTTGTGCAACTGAAGGACTTTTTACACCGAAATAGTACGCTTGAGGTTTTCCAGTCAGGTTTTAAAACTCAACATAGCACAGAGTCAGCATTGCTGTGTGTTTTTAATGATATCTTGATCGCGACAGATGCTGGGGATCATGTGGTCCTGGTTTTATTAGACCTAACTGCTCCTCTCCTGTGTGGTGTCCCCCAGGGTTCGATTTTGGGGCCTCTGCTCTTTTCACTCTACCTGCTTCCCCTCGGCTCAATTTTCAGAAAACACAATTGCTCATTTCATTGCTATGCGGATGACACACAGATATACGTGCCATTAAAACGGAGAGATGGTTTTGCTCTGGGCTCACTGAGGGAATGCTTGGATGAAGTGAGAGCCTGGATGGCTCTAAGTTTTCTCCATTTTAATGAGAAAAAGACTGAGGTCATCGTCTTCGGTCCGAGTGCCAGCGGTGGGCCCTCTCAAGTGGACCTTGGTCCCCTAAAACCATTTTTTAATCCTATTATCACTAATCTGGGTTTTAAAGTGGACAGCGGTTTTAATTTGGACAAACAGGTCAGGGCAGTGGTTAAATGTAGCTTTTTTCACCTGAGACGTTTGGCCAAAGTGAAGCCGTTCCTGTCAAGAGAGCATTTTGAGACAGTGATCCATGCTTTCGTAACAACTCGGCTGGATTACTGCAACTCTCTGTACTTTGGTGTGTCTCAGTCGTCCATGTCCCGTCTCCAGCTGGTGCAGAATGCCGCTGCACGTCTGATAACAGGCACTCGAAAGAGAGAGCACATTACGCCGGTTTTAGCTTCGTTACACTGGCTACCTGTCCATTTAGAGTACATTTTAAATTTCTTTTATTTGTTTTTAAGTCTTTAAATGGCCTTGCCCCCGAATACCTCTCTGAGCTGCTGTGTGTGCACTCACCCTCTCGGTCACTCCGGTCAGCTGACCAGCTGCTTCTCTGTGTACCGAAAACACAGCGAAAGCTCAGAGGTGACAGGGCTTTTGCGGTTGCGGGTCCGAGACTGTGGAATGCTTTGCCTCTGCAGGTTAGGCAGGCACCTACCCTGACAAGTTTCAAATCATTGCTAAAAACCCACCTCTTTTCCATGGCATATGACCCAGCATAAACATTTTGGTTTTATTTTTGGTTAATTTTAATCACACGTTTTAGTCCTTTTAATCTTTTTGTGCTTTTTAGTAATATATATATTTATTTGTTAATTTTATTATGATTGGATTTGTGGATTATGTGATTATGTTTTAATGTAAAGCACTTTGGTCAGTCTACTGTTTTTAAAAGTGCTTCTATAAATAAAGTTGACTTGACTTGACTTGACTACCCTGTAGTCCTGGGCCATACGTGGTTACGGCGGCATAAGCCACGATTGAACTGGAGAACGGGTGAGGTCATTGTGTGGGGCTCCGACTGTAGTTATTCTTGTTTTACCCCTGACGAACAGCTTCCTGAACCCGGCACACCGGTGGATTTATCTGGAGTTCCCCCCTGTTATCACGACCTCGGGCCAGTTTTCAGCAAACAGAAAGCCACGTGCCTGCCTCCACACCGAGGGCACGACTGTGTCATTTACCTTCGACCCGGGGCCACCCCACCCAAAGGTAGCCTTTTCTCCCTTAATCCCACAGAACGTCTGGCCATGAAGGAATACATCCAAGAATCTCTGAGCACCGGCATTATTCGACCGTCCTCCTCGCCAGCGGGGGCAGGATTCTTCTTTGTCAAGAAAAAGGATGGCTCCCTTCGTCCATGTAATGATTATCGATAACGGTCAGAGATTGCTATAAGCCAAATATTTCACTAAACTCAATCTACGCAACGCCTACAGTATAATCTACTCCGGATACGAGAAGGGGATGAGTGGAAGTTTAATACTTCTAATACCCCTATCCGACACTACGAGTATCTCGTCATGACTTTTGGATTAACGAATGCCCCGGCCGTGTTTCAGGCCTTTGTGAATGACATTCTGAGCCCTATGATCAATGTTTTCGCGTTTGTAAATTTGGATGATATTCTTGTGTTTTCCAAGACAGAGGAGGAGCATCGCCAACATGTTCGACGAGTCTTTAAGAAGCTGTTAGAACACAAGTTATATGTCAAGGCTGAGAAGTGTGAGTTTCATGTGTCTACTGTATCCTTTCTCGGTTTTGTGATTTCCCCTGAAGGAATCCTGATGGATCCTGGCAAGACCCTGGCGGTGAAGGAGTGGCTCACCCCCCAGTCACGGAAAGATGTGCAGCGTTTCCTAGGCTTCGCAAACTTCTATCGACGTTTCTTTCGGAATTTCAGTTCTATTGCTTCTCCCCTCTATGCACTTACCTCTGCTCATGTTAGGTTTCAGTGGTCCACCGAAGCAGAAAAGGCTTTTGATTGGCGGAAGGAAAGCTTCACCACCACTCCTGTACTTCGAGTACCTGACCCGTCTCATCAGTTTGAGGTGGAAGTGGATGCCTCTAACACTGGACTGGGAGCCATGCTGTCTCATCCAGACTCAGTTGGAGGGAAGCTGCATCCATGTGCTTTTCTGTCTCGCAAACGCCCTGTCCCGCCTCTCGACCGGCCTGTCTCCTTTCCAGTGTGCTTACGGCTACCAGCCACCTCTGTTTCCAGCTCTGGAGAGGGAAGTTATCTTCCCCTCGGCCCACGCCTTACTCCGGCGCTGTCGGGGCACCTGGCTGCGTGCCCGCCGGGCCATGCTACCGAGCTAGGACCGCTACAAGAGAGCCGCGGACCGCCGCCGTTCCCCTGCTCCAACCTACGTGGCCGGTCAACAAGTGTGGCTCTCCACCAAAGACTTACCCCTGCGCACGCAATCACATAAGCTGTCTCAAAGGTTTATTGGGCCATTTGCCATTGAGAGAGTCATTAATCCTGTTTCTGTGAGGCTCACCTTACCTAGGTCCATGCGAGTCCACCCCACCTTCCATGTCCGCTGCCTCAAGCCCGTCACTACTAGCCCTCTGGTGCCACCTACACCTGCGCCTCCTCCTCCTGTGGTCGACAATGTCTACAGGGCCAGTCTACAGGGTCCGACAGATTCTGGACAGCCGCAGAGTAGGCAGAGGACACCAGTATCTTGTAGACTGGGAGGGATATGGCCCGGATGAACATTCCTGGGTGCCCGGCAGAGACATCCTTGACCCCACCCTCATAGACGACTACAACCGTGAACAGTCCGAGACCCCTGGCCCGTCTGGAATTCGGGCTAGAGAGGGGGGGGGGTCCTGTCACGAATCCAGTCGCGGACGACTGATGGACTTTTATGTTGAAGCGTTCACGGACTTTAAAGTTACTACTTCCTGTCTCGCCGCCATGTTTTGTGTACTCATCCCTTCTATGTGTTGTCATTGCCAGATTGTCTGCGCTCAGTGCCTTACTTTCCAGCGTTTATTTCTCGTCTTGTTGCTTTGTCCCGTTCTCGATCCTGCTCTCGTTTTGACCACTGTTTTGCACGCCGATTTAGACCTCGTCTTGATTTCACGGATTATTTCGACCTCTGCCTGTTTAACGGATTTCCCCTTTGCCTCGGCTTTATTGTACTGTTCGCCGTTGCTGACCTTGTTGCCTGCTGACATCGATTAAACCCTGTTTGGATTATATCCCTGCTGTCTCATCTCCTAACTGTGCATGTAGGTCCAACGCATCAGAGCAGTGTCCGCCGTGTCAATGGTTAAAGCCAGACACCTAAACTAGCCTAAATGAATCAATTCCACCTAATTTCTCTTATGAACATGAGGCACGATTGGACTCCAGAGGTGAAGGGGTCGCCACCATCTATAATAATAATTTCAAGATGAATAGAAAATCAAACTTTAAATTCTGCTCTTTTGAACTGTTAGTACTACATATGGAGCCAAATATAAATCGGGAGTCAATGCTTATAGTGACAGTTTACAGACCACCAAAGCATAATACTGACTAAACAAATTAATTTGGGCAACTACTAGCAGAACTCATTATTAGAGCAGATAAAGTTATTATACTCTGCGACTTTAACATTCACCTAGATCAGGTGTGGCCAACTCTTTGACTAGTTTCATGCGGCTCAAATATGCACACGATGTTAACTGTTGAAAAATAACTATCTGACAGATTTGGAAAAATCTGGCTGAGCAGAGGTCTGTGTGTGTTCGTGCATACAAGATTAAGGAATTGGATGATGTTTATGTGTGTCCGTGTGTATGATGTGGCTCTTTGCAGCTCTTTGTGGCTCTAACACAGAAAAAAGTGGCTCTTAGTTTCTGATTGGTTGTCCACCCCTGACCTAGATGATGTTAGTGGCTCTCTAACTCGCTCTTTTAATTGTATTCTAAATTCCATCGGCTTAAAGCAAAACGTTGTTGGCTCCACTCATAAGTTTAACCATACATTAGATTTGATTCTTTCATACGGTGTTGCAGTTCATGATGTAGATATAGTTTCGGTGAGTGACTGCATTTCTGATCACTCTCAAGTTTCATGTTTAATCTCCTCCTGGGATACAGAGCGACCTGCCATCACATGGTAAAGACCCCCCACCTCCCCCAATTGATTGCGACGGTGTAGTGGAGCTGGCGGTATGGAAGCCTCCGGGTGCTGCGCCCACGGCGAAATAAACCACAAAGCGGAACAGAATCAAGCTCCCATCACTATAAGAAAGTTCTTCTGTGCGAAAACAATGCTGTGTACAATGCTGTGTACAACAATGCTGTGTACAAAACAGTACAGTTATGTGACGGACCAACCGAATAGGTCGAATTTGCGGTAAATTCTCTTTGATTAGATGAAATTGCAAGGCCGCAAATAAATCGCGGAGTTTCGCTGAATTCGTGTGAATTGGTGCGATCATGCAATCGCGTAATCTTGGTGGAACTTGTATACCATAACATGTATACCAATAGTGATTTGCAATCTCCACTAATAAGTCATTGTATATTTTGAAGCCATACGTTTCTTCTTAGGATGTTCACAATTTCGTCTTTTGGTTAACAACATCTGAAATCAGTCGCTGGGAAAGATTTGAACTTTGTTCTTTTTTATTACAGACAATATCATTCAGTTCGCGATATGAGGTGTATGACGGCCACTCGAGTAGCACACGCAAGCTGGGCCAATTCCCCTCTTCGCAGACTGAGGAAAAATACTTCGAGTCCAGCTCCAACCAGCTCATGTTGATGCTTGTTCCCAGCGGGTGGGCACGTGTCGCATTTGATCTCTGGTTTCATACAAGTGAGGAACTTCTTCTCTTTCATATGTTACATTGATTTACTGATGTTTATTTTTTACAATATTTTCTACACCTACCGTTGAGTTATTTTACTGAGCAACGTTGGACAGTGAAGCGTAATTATAGTCAGTGTTGTCAAAAGTAGTTACCGTTACTTAGGCTGCTTTCACATATCGCTGATTTTAAGCAAACCGAACCCAGATTGTTTAAAGTGAGGCAGAAAGAGAACCAGCAGAAAGTGAGCTCAGTCCTTTTACTGTTTAAAACCTAGTCGACTCAGAAGAGAAACCAGTTCTTTCTTCGCTCCTCTTTAGCAGTGAAGAGAACCCAGACCCTTTCTTGTTCACACATGAATCTGTTTCTTCCGCAAACTCTCCTGCCATTTATTTTGCCCCTTGTTGTACGTTGCTTAATGTGGTTCCGTTAATACACATTTTCTTCATTTTTCATTTTTTGTGAGTACTGAGTTTCTTCATACTGTACGTTTCTCATCCATTCAGCTTCACACAGCAACTGTAGATTTGGTTCTATTTGTTGTTTTCTTTGATTGCTCAGTTCGATTTAATTTTATTTCAGTGCGACTTCATAGTTTTTTTTTGTTTTTTTTTTACATTTTGTTGCGTATAATAGAGAAGAGCACGATTTAAGACTTGATTAAAGATTGAAATCATTGAGCATCAGAAAATATTTTTGATTTGATTTAATAAAACCTTGTGCTTTTTTGAACCGAACAGTAGTTTAAGAACTAAACCAAGACATTTTTGTATATGTATGTACAGTATACAGAGTATACTTTTGTATGAACTTAGCAGGGCCACCGGGTTCGTGCATACACAGGAGGCAGGAGACGTGGGTATGAAAATACAAAAATAAGTTTATAACACCAATTATAAAATAAACATAACAGTAGTCCCGAAACTGATCTTTAAAAAAAGTTTAAGTTTAAAGAAAAAGGTGTGTGTTGCGCACTCGCAACACACACCTTGGCAAGCGTTCCTTGTCAACCAATGGTCGCTCCAGCACCCGTACCAGGCACGCCACACACACTCCACCACACACCCTCAGTGATTCAGTAACGGCAATTGATACACACTGGAAGTTGTGCTCACACACTCATCCCAGCAATCACCAGGCTTCGCTGCCTTTGGTGAGTACGCACCTACACGCACACACACACAAGCACATTTTAGGATAAACAAGTGTCGGGTCAGACACATACACACACACACAAGTACGCCTCGGGACCGACGCACCTCGGGTCACGCATCACGGCAGTCCCAGGAACCGAACAGGGTGGGAAACCGATGACGCAAGGCGGTTACTTGACAGAGGGGACAACGAAACACTGGATCCACCAATTTGGGGTGTGACAACGAAACGGCGCCTCGTCCAGGCCACCACCGTCCAGGCGCACGCCCTCCCCAACCGGATTAGCGGCGCCACACGGTCGCACATTCTTCGTATCTCCAGGCGTCCTGACGCAGAGCAACACTCACGCCACAACGAGGGCGCAGGGATGACGCATTCGCTCCGGGCGCGAGCCACGCACCCGTGAGATCCGACCGAATATGGCCCTCACGTCGCTCCACTGCCATGCGAGAACCAACCGGAGTCCCAGGCACAAAGCACAACTGCGGGAAATCGAAACAGCGCTCACTTTCAAAGCCGCCGCTCCCCACACAGCCAGCCACTGCGTGAGAAGCAGTCGCGCCGCTCACCGCATGCACGCCCCGACGGATCCGGTGGTGGCAATCACAAACACCCAGGTCTCTCTAGAGCACCTTAAATAAAAATTGCGGTCTTTCTCATTGGCCAGCCGCCAAGTCTGCAAGCGGAGTTTCTGTCAGTTTGCTACATACCGTATTTACTCGACTATAAGTCGAGGATTTTTCCTTAAAATTTCGGGCTCAATGTGGGGGCTCGACTTATACACGCGGTCTACCGAAATAGAAAATATTTTACTCAGAACAGTGCGCAGATATTTCACCCTTTCTCACAAAAAGCGCGATAATTAAATGAACATTTATGACGTTAAATGACATTGAGCTTGCACAAGCGCATGTACGTATTTACCGGACGTCCGCCATGATTGTTCGCCGGGAGAGTGTCGAGCGCGTTCGCCGGGTGTTTGGTGTGCATGTTCGCCGGCGGCGCAGTGTGCTGGTGCGTCGGATGTTGGGCGCGTGCGTTCGCCAGACTCTCGGCGAGGTTGTTCCCCGCGCGGTCGGCGTCATGTTTCCCCGTATACTCCTCGTGGTTTCCCTTGGGTATTGTCTGAGTTACCTCCGTATTTTTTAAATTCCCTGCCGCCGTGTTCGCCTAGAGCCGGTTCCCGGACCGGGCGGTCACGGAGGCAGCGGATCTTTCATTACCGTTCTTTGTCCTTTCGCTCCCTGTCGTTTCGGTCCCTCGCTCTCCGGTCTCATTCGTTCCATCCTTTGTCTGCACGTTTTTTGTTTCGTCCCTATCGTCCACGCCCGAGTTCCTCGTGTTTTCCAGGAACTGCTACCGAGGTAACAGTTCCTAGACCTGGGTTTTCCGATTGTTTCCAGTTTTCCGCGCATTCCAAATTTTCCGAGTTTGAGAATATGGGATATGGAGAAAATACAGATTCACAAACGCAATTCATTAAAATACACGAACCGGAGGCGTGGACAATTGATGCTATTTTCAGGCTTTCTGATCGCTGAGAGGAGGAAAGAAACAGAAGACATTTTGTTTCTGTATTCTGCTGATACACAAACAGACTCATTCGTTTTTTTGTGCAAAAATCTACCCGTTTGAGCGATTGCTGAACTGAACTCGATCCAGCGCAGATCAAGCAGAAAATGATTGAAGGCCAGCAGAAACGAATGCGACAAAGCAAAGTTTTAAAAATAAAATAATAATTGAGCTAAAGATGGCAATTGTAGAGAAGCAGGATTCGTCTGCTCTTAGCGAAAGATCCGTGTGTGCTTTTTAACAGCGCTGGGAGAGAGAGAGAGAGAGAGAGAGAGAGAGAGAGAGAGAGAGAGAGAGAAAGGCTGGAGAGCGAGAGACGTCGCGCCTGAGCGGGCACGCGCATAAACAGATGCGCAAACTTTTTTGTTTTGTGACTGACAGAGTAAAACTAAATGTTAAAAATATACTAGTTATACTAATTATAACAATTACTTCACGTACTTCACAAACATTATTTTTGTGTATATGATTCTGCTTTTTAAAATCTGTTCATAAACAAATAAATAAATAAATAAATAAAACTTCATAACGAATTAACCTGTTGGAAAAAAACATTGACTTTAATTTAAGCTCAGCGGGCCGGATTAAATCGTTTAACGGGCCGCATCTGGCCCGCGGGCCGTAGTTTGCCCAGGTCTGCATTACTGTATAGATATGTTTTCATTTATTGACAGTTCCTAACTTTGAACTCAGTTCTAAAGTAAATTGTAATTCTTTTTTCTGTAATTCATCAGATTAGACTGTTCTAGACGTGTGTCACTGATTTGATGGTCTGTGGTTCCGCAGTTGTGACACTAGAGGGGGACAGCGGACAGATTCAGTCTCCCAACTACCTGAACACCCACTTTATGATCAGCGCGTGGAGGATCACAGTGTCTCGGGGCTCTCTCATCATCCTCATCTTCCAGTCGTTTCAGGTGTGGAATTCAGAACCTTGATCTTAGGCTGCTTTCACACCTATAGTTGCGTTCATCTGGTCCAGACCGAGGGTAATAAATTATACATTGTTGCATTTCTCTGGCATTTTAGTCTCCTTTCACACACACTTTTTGCTCTCATCCGAACCGAACCAAAATTCAGTCATGTGACAACATTCACGTCACTCATTGGCCAGATGTGTTCTTTTAATATTTCCTAAACTGCTTTTCAACTAATCAGAATTGCGGGTAAATTCCATAAATAAAGCAAATAGACAACATTGTCATTATTAGGTCTGGAGAGACGACTGCGCTGCCTTTGTATTATCTTGTACAATTGTATGTAGTTTGTATTGATCGCTTGAGACAAACGTTTATTATATATACACATTTATATTTTGAGAGTGTGCGCGGATGCGACTGCAAAAAATATTTTAATGCTTCGCACTTCACTTCAGGAGAAAGCGTGACACGGACAGATTTTCCTCAGCGCAGCGTCACTACAGCAGCGGAATTTAGTCAAAAGGCACGGTGGTTTGTGCATTTGGTACGGTTCAAGTTTGGATCGCTTTCACACCACAAGACAACCGTTGTCCAACACAGGAAGTTGTGATCCAGTGGTAAGGGACTTGGTGTCCAATAGGTTGCTGGTTCGAATCCCCACACTAAGTGTCATTGGGCAAGACACTGAACCCCACTTGCCTCCTGCTCCGAGTTTGTTCGAATGGGTCAACTGCAGAGACGAATTTCCCCAATGAGGTTCCTTTCTTTAAAAATAAAGAGGGAAGAAGATGGCGTCGTAGAGTGAACAGGTGTTTCAGCAAGCTCCCAATTCACAGATTTTAATAGTTAACTGCTTCATATTTGCTCCTAACAAACACTTTGCCCGATGTTATAAGTACTTCCAGATTATGTCTTTGGATAGATTCTAGGGGGTTTGAACCCAGGACGTTTGGCCCCCGGGGCTTTGGACCCGGACGATTGATCCCTAGGACGATTGATCCCTAGGACAATTGGACACTAGGAAGTTTAGACCCGAGACGAGTTTCGTCACGCGGCGTATTAAAAATCATATCTCCGGCCGTGTGGGCGCCTTTGTCCGCATTTACTCCAGCGAAAAAGCATAACTTTGCCGCATTTACTCCAGCGACAAAGCATAACTTTGCCCCGATTCGAGCGCAAACCACCGCCGGTCTCGCCGGGCGAAGACCCGCCCCCTCCCGAACGTATCTCCGCCTAGGATGATCAGATCGCCTCGAGAAGCACCGTCCCGGACTCTTCTCGGCGAGGAGATGCAATTCGATATGCTGGACGCCGCGGTCGGACGAACCCGCGACCCGCAGCGCCCGGAAACGCCGCCGCTCGTCAGCTAGAGTCAGACGCTCAAGTTCAAACGCTTTGAAAATCAATAATTCTGCAGGGACGCGACGCAAGGACAAGCCGGGCGGCTCATTGGACTCGTCTCGGCGAGGAGATGCGATTTCATATGCCGCTTC
>MU204169.1:22209-33439 GCA_017309775.1 Paedocypris sp. Pulau Singkep | reverse complement strand
AGATGCCCGAACCACCCCATCTGGCCCCTCTCAACCCGAAGGAGCAGCGGCTCTACTCCGAGCTCCTCCCGAATGGCCGAGCTCCTCACCCTATCTCTGAGGGAGAGCCCAGCCACCCTGCGGAGGAAGCTCATTTCCGCCGCTTGTATCCGGGATCTCGTTCTTTCGGTCACCACCCACAATTGGTGGCCATAGGTGACAAGAGACAGAGACAATCCAAACTAGACTATTTTTTCATGCCTAAAGTAGATTTTCATTTAGTGTCATCTTGTATTATAAAAAATGTTTTGTTGTCAGACCATGCCAGTGTTACTATGGACCTACTATTCAGCGACGTGCAGAACCATTCTAAATTTTGGAGACTCAATGTCGCGACTCTCAGGGATGATACGTTTTCATCTTTCTTTCTCTTATTTAGGAGGACTGATAATGTCATACACATTTTTCAAAAGAATCCTAGAAAGTCAGTTATTACACAAAAGAAAAACTATATAATAAATCCCCATCAGCTGAGCTGCTTAAGGAATTACAGGCAATTAGATCTGCACTAGACTGCATCCTCACCATAGATGCTGAAAAGAAATTAAGATACTCAAAGCAAAAATTTAAAAGTCTTAGCATATATGGCTAAACAACATGCAGCGTCTCAGCACATTACTGCAATAGCAGATTCTGACGGTAAACAAGAATGTCAACAAATTATTTTGAGAATTTTATACCCATCTCAGCAAATAAATGACAATCTTAAACGATTAGACACCTTTTTTCTAGAATTAACTTGCCCAAAATATCTGTCCCACAAAAACAGCATCTTAATGACCCTATTACCAGACCAGAGATCATCTGTGCAATTAATGCCCTGAAGAATGACAAGTCCCCTGGGCCTGATGGTTTTTGTGGTGAATTCTACAAAGTATTTCAAGAATTATTATGTTTAATGTTTAACAATTCATTTATGACAGGGAAACTTCCGGACACACTCAGAGAAGCGTTTATCACACTTTTATTAAAGAAAGGCAAAAGTCCTGATGCATGTTCATCTTACAGACCAATTGCCTTACTTAATGTGGATAGAAAACTGCTTTCAAAAGTCTTAGCATCTCGTCTTGAAAAAATTCTCCCTACAATAATTGGGCCTGATCAGACAAGATTCATACAAGGCAGAAACTCCTCTGACAACATCAGAAGACTCCTAAACATTATCTACACCTTTAAACTGAGATCCACAGACGGACTTGTACTTTCTTTAGACGCTGAAAAGGCTTTTGATTGTATTGAGTGGTCTTATCTTTACTACGTTCTGGAAAGGTTTGATTTGGGGAAAAGTTTATACAGTGGATCAAGATTCTGAATACAAATCCGCGATCAGCAGTATTAACTAATGGTCTCCGGTCAGACTACTTTCCTGTTCACAGGGGGACCCGACAGGGCTGCCCACTATTACCGCTACTGTTTGCCATGGCCATAGAACCGCGGGTATAAAATCAATTTCTCCATATCTGAAGCAATGCCTCTAGGCTTTTTGATCACAGCATCAAACATTATGCCCAGTTACCCTTTCAAATGGTCACCCCATGGCTTTGTTTATTTGGGCATCTCCATATCTACTTCTCTAAAAAAAATGGATGACTCAAACTTTATCCCGTTATTTGAAAAAATCCAGGTAGACCTAGATCGCTGGAGCACACTGCCACTGTTCCTGTTAGGTCGTGTGGCTCTGGTAAAGATAATCAAACTGCCCAAATTACTATATCCCATTCGTATGATTCCAGTCATCTTCTCAAACAGAACTCTAAAAGACTTAAACGGCTGGCTCCCTTTTTTCATATGGAACAAACATAAACCCAGGTTGAAGGTTTCATCCCTTTATTTGCCCAGTTCAGCAGGTGGACTGGATCTCCCTAATATCAAGATGTATCAGCTGAGCTCTCACTTGAGTTACATCTCAGAAGAACGACCCGCGCTCCACTTGACTGGATGTAGAGTCGTCCTTTGTTCACGCTCTGCTGGCTTCTTTATTGTTTGTTAAAAGTTTTAAAAATATAAAAGAAATATATAACAATCTGATGATTCTAAACACTCTGAAAGCTTGGAAGTCAGTGCGTCGAATAGAAGGCAGATGAAACAACGCCTCCCTATTCACTCCAAAACTAAATAATCCTGACCTTATTTTTGGGACCGTGGATCGTGGTTTTATAAAATGGCGAGATCTCGGTGTCTCTCGACTAGCAGATATGTTTACAGATAAAAGGCTAATTTGCAGAACTGTCAGAGAAACATCAGCTATCTAAACATGACTTTTTTCGTTTCCTACAACTGAGACACTATATCACTAACAGCACAAGACTGGGTACAGACCACAGGATGTCAAATATTGAGAGATTGCTATTCATGTCATCTGAGAAAATATCTTTGGGAAGATTCTATGGTTCCGCGCGATCACTTCCACCTGCTGATACACAAACAGTTAAAAATAAATGGGAAACTAGACTATCCATTGAGATAGATGATGTGACTTGGGATGAAATTTGGTTACATGCTAAAAATATTTCTGTTCTATAAAATATTCTGCGCATGTACGAGGGAAATACAGTTTGAGATTTTACACAGACTTCACATTTCTCCCCACCGCAGACATCTGTTAAAGCCTTCTGTCTCACCAATGTGTCTTAAGTGTAAAACCGAAAGTGGGGACTTTAACGCATTGTTTGTGGACTTGTGACAGACTTCAGCGTTACTGGGGTTTGATATTGAGAGAACTGAGAAATATTTAGCATACCAAAGGATGGCATAAAATCATTATGGAGCTTGTGCTGTCACGCAAATCCGGTCAATTTCACAAAATATGGACACCATACTGTACCTAGACTACATCGAACCACACCTTCGTTTTATATTGCGGAAAGGAATACTGTGAATGTGTCAGTTTTGGAATTTTGTGATGTGTGAACAATTTCAAGTTGTTTAATTCCAACTAAACTGAGCGTTTTTTTTTTTTTTTTTTTTTTTTTTTTAGGGGGGGGGGGGGTTTTTTTTTTTTTTTTTTTTTTTTTTTTTTTTTTTTTTTTTTTTTTTTTCAGGGTGGGTGGGGGATTGTTTTCTACTCTGTACTTGTATGTTAATTTTCAGTTGTGTATGTATATATAAATCCAATAAACAAATGTATAAAAAAAAAAGAAATAAAAATAAAATAAAATAAAAAGTTCATTTCTTTTTTCTTCTCTTCTTCTTCTTCTTCTTCTACCCAGACCAACTTTTCTTTTGGTCTCGGTACACTTGTTTGGTCCATTTTTGGTGCGGATCAGAGTTCGATTGCTGCTTTCACACCTGCCCAAACCAACCGTACCAAACAGGGAAACCAACTCTGGTGCGATTCAATCCAACTAGAATAGGCAGGTGTGAAAGCGCCCTTAATCACACCATGATAAACCGCAGAACTGCCCGTATAATACCAAATCATTTTACACCCAACGTATGAGAACGTCTATTCATTTTTATTCATTCATTGGACAGTATTTAGAAAAATGGGTAAATGTGACATCCTGCACATTACTCATGTAAACCTGTTGTAAAATCAGAGGCCGTGATACTATAGACCAGGGGTCGGGAACCTATGACTCGTAAGTCAATTGGCTCTTCTGGTGGCTGCATATGGCTCTTAGACAAAGCTTTAAAAATACACAACAACGTGAACTTCTTGGGCAGTTGTGGTCCAGTGGTAGAGGCCATGGAGGTTGCTGGTTGAGGTTGCTGGTTGAAATCCCCCCACGGCTGGTTCTGCAACTGAGTGTTCTTGGGCAAGACACTAACTCACATGCCCCACTGATCACTGCTTTTGTGGTAGATCGTGGTCCTGCGGATAGTTTACTGCTGTAGACTGCTGATAATTGCAGTGCTGTAGATAAATACAGTGCTTAAAAAAAATTAATTTCCTGGTTGTGGGCACTGGAGCCAATCACAGCTGTCCTCCGGACATCACCATTTTTTTTTTTATTGAATAAAACTTAATGTTGTCGTGACGTCAGATAAGTTAAAAAAGATATTAAAAAGATCAAATGTAAATTAAGAAAAAAGAAAAAAATTCTAAGCATTTTTGTTTTGTTTTGAATTTTAGGCTTGCATTCTCAACTATCTAAACTTTTTCTGTTGCCCTTCAGATTTTTGCATTAGTGAAGCAGCGTGCGTGCGACAAACATCGAGGTTTGCGTGTTAGTGAGTTTTCCAAGCCACATGTTCAGCGATCACTTAACGTGGGGTAAACTAAGTTAAAAGTTGTAAAATAAGTTCAGGTTTAAAGATTTTTTATTTCTTTTTTTGTGTTTTATTTATTGTATGTGCACCGTGTTTCTGGTCTTGACCGCAAGTTTGTTTTTGTCAGAATTAAAAGTTGAAAACGAGCCACACGAGTATGAAGACATTTTACATATAATAACAGCGTCACCAAAACGAGTTGAAAGACTTGTTGTCCTGCATTTCATACTGGTTTTACAAATATGCTAAGATTTCCTTGTATTTAGTTTTAAACAGGTATGGCTCTTATGGACTTAACTTTTACCAATATGCCGTGTTTATGGCTCTCTCAGCCTCAAAGGTTCCCGACTCCTGCTCAGATCAGCGACAAACACTCCAGCGGGAGAGTTTAGAACAATATGTATATTAACCACAGTATGTGTAAATGTAAATTAGTTTAAACAAATAATGTTAGTTTCAAGTATTATTTCCTATAAAAGCAAATCAATGTTTTTTAATTATTTTTCAAGGAAATGTATTTGTAACAATCAGCTTTTTGTAATCAGGTAAATGATTGACTGTAAAACATTTACAACATATTTCACTTCATAAAATCATAATGTGTGGATAACGTATACACTGTTCAGCAATACTATATGATAAGCTTATATGATGTTTTAAAATCTATTGTAATAATTGCCTTTACAGACTCACAGTTTTCCATGAACAACTTTCAATTATATTCTGATCGCAGCAAAACTTCATGTCACAAACTTTCTAGCTCCTGATTGATAACCAGGAATGATAATTTCATACCAATATTATTGTGAGCAGTATGACACACGCACTGAGACCAAACGTCTGTCACCACAGCAGCTTCACGTTTGGATTCAGTCCCGTAAATGAAAAATAAACACTAAACTTCTCACACTTTCTGAATCCATGTCTGTACGTTTCCTCGACCAGAATGTGTGAAAAGGGCATTTGTTACTAAATTGTATACATTCACAATTTTGTTTCCTTATGGTTAACAACATCTGAAGTCAGTCACTGGTTTGAGCTTTTTTTGATCGCAGATTGGGCACAATAACAGCTGTGACTATTGGTCCAAATATGCCGACTATATGGAGGTGCGTGACGGCGACTCGTGGAACAGTCCCCTGCTGGGCCGCTACTGTGGTAAAAACAAGCCGGAAGACATCGTGTCAAGCTCCAACCATCTCTGGATCAAGTTTGCGTATGGAGGCTGGCCCCACGAATTCGGCTTTGCTGCCAACTATTATAAAAGTGAGGAACTTCTTCTCTTTCATATGTTTTCTGTTTTCTACAATATTTTCCACACCAAGTGTTGAGTTATTTTACTGAGCAGCGCTGGACAGTAAAGCGTATTTATAGTCCATGTCCAGGAAGAAACTCACATTTGCAGATTCAGTCTGTAGCTCAGTTTAGGCCCTAGTCTAAAGATACAACCAGTGCCATACGTACTCCAGATCAAGCAGTGTTTACTCGTGGCAGGACATACTGGACAGCGTTTTCCTCCCTTTGTTTCATATCTCTTGCAGTTCATGAGCACGTGTTCCACAGACTTCTCTTCTCCACATTCATCACACAGTCTTGTCAGATGTTTCCATAGTATCTTTCAGTGTTTTGTTTTATAGCCTCAGTCTTGTCATTTTTACCTCATCTCTTCTGTTTCTTTAATTCTGTCCTCATCCACTCTTTTCCTTTATTCTGTGTAAGTGTCTTGTCCCGCCACTTTTTAACCTTTTTCCATATTTATACACTTTACTTCTGTCGTGATGATTTTTATCATTAATGTGTTATCTTTTAAGGGTTTCCTTTGCTAACTTATCGGCTCTTTCGTTACCCTGTATTGCTATGTATTGCCCTGGGCAAGACTCTCTTCGCGCAAACCCCCCTCATTGGACTTTGAAAATATTTGCAGTTTTAGTACATTGTCAACAATGTCAACACTAACAGTATTGTACGCTTAAAACATAAATTAAATATGTAACTCTAAATGTCAAATCACACTAGACAGCCTAAAATATTACAACACCCCTTTAAAACACAAACTGGACGCAACGTAAAATGCATTTATATAAAATAATTGGGGAAACATTTAAAAGGCCAATTAATGTTGTTGTATGTTTTCAAGCATACAAATGCGTGTATTACCCAACCCCATTTTTATATACCTTATGTAACCATTGACAAAAAGAATCAAAGACTTTTTCACTAATGGGTTTTATCTGACAGCTGCACAGCAATCAATAGGAACAGTTGAAATAATACAAGAAAACAGTCAAACATAGATCCGCAATAACAAAAGTTATATGGTCTAAAAAAAAACCCACGGTATCACAAAATCCCTGATTTCTACGGAACAAATAATTTTATACAGTCTCAGGGTCCCAGCGATAAGAAACCCATTTTTTAGATTGAACACAAGAAATACATTAGTGGGTATCAAAACAACCAGCATATTAGTCACAAATAAAACAAATCAACATGTTTTAAGTGCAGCATCACATTCAAACATAACTTAATTTTATTGAAATGTAAATAAAACTAATAAAAACATACCTGTCACCCGTTAGCATTCGACGCTAATGTCCGTTAGCTTCCTACACTATCACCTGTTAGCTTCACACCACGCTGTGTCTAACAACACAGTCATCAAGCTTTTAAACCACATGCACTCGAAAATGTTGTTTTGTTTGTATTGCGATCGCAATTGCCTATAACATCTCCAGGGCTGCACACAACTATCTCCAAAACCCAGTCTCGTGCAACTTAACCGCTGGTCTAGGCTCACATGCGGCAATACCCACAATGCAACCCGTGTCAAACACTTTCACAACTCGTATTGGGTCACCTGCCTTGACTCACATATGAACTTACATGCCAACCCATTCCTAACCCATAGGGTTCAATATGATGTCGCTCCACCTTTTGCAGTAAACATGTTTGCGTCGTGTTCTTTAAATGTACGACACACTTGCAGTTACAGCCGTTCCTGAGCCGCCCGTCATAGAAGGAGTTCAGTCTCCAGTGTGGGTGCCCAGTCAGTCTCTGTCACGCGTGAGTGAAGCTATTTTTTTATAATTGTATTAAAAATACATGACGTAAATGATATGGTGAGGTGAAACCTATTTTTTTTTTTTTAAAGATTGCGTCTTGTGAGACCAGAGGCGGATATCCCAAGGCAAACATCACCTGGTACAGAGACGACATTCTGATTCAGCCTCATAATAATGGTGTGGAGTCACACACACACACACGCACACACACCCACACACACACACTGTATACGTAAATGAGTCTTTCTGGCTGTTACTGCCTCTAACGTGAGAATCTTATTACACGAAGAATGAAATGATTGCTGTTAATTTATTCTCAAAGTCAGGTTGGGAGCTGTTCTGTATAGTGCAGTTAAAAAAAGAGTACACAAATAAAGAGATGTAGCTAAAATGTATTTTCCCTTTTGTAGTAAATTATATTTTTCCGTGTGTGCATCTATCCTGCATCAGAGGCTATGGTGAAAACTGTAGGAACACAAGAGTCCAATGGAGGCTTTACATTCAGAAGTGATCTCTACTATAACGTGACTCGTGAGGACAAGGATGCTCAGTTCTTCTGTGAGGTTAACTACCGCATCCCCAAAGACGTCAAGACAATCCGGTCTGAAGGTGTCAGCATCCCTGTTCACTGTGAGTAGCTTTAGTACATGTTAAATCTCACAGGCAATAATAATAATAATACTATTAATACTATTAATACTATTAATAACAATACAGTAAAAGCAATAATAATAGGACTATTATCTAAACTTTTTTTTACATATCATCATGATGTGTTGAAACACTCTTTGTTGCCAAATTGCCAAATTAGTTACAAAGTAGGAGAAAAATATTTTTGTCTTTCTAAAGTGACCGACTTATGTTGACTCAACAAGTATTGGACGGAGGATTTATGGGTCTCTTTACATACATGTGTGTGTGTGTCATGTAGACTCCACAACTAGTCTGGAGCTTTGGATGGAACTGCCCACTGCTCCGTTCATTGAGGGAGACACTGTCCAGATGCGTTGCCGTGGAGATGGAAACCCCCCAACACCCGTCCTTTTCAGAAAACAAGGGGTGAGAAAAGACTGGGTTTTTTTTTCTGCTTTTTCTTGGACGGTGGGTCGTTCGGCTCTGAGAGAGAAAGTAGACGTAGCAGACGTGTCTGGTCCTAGAATTCTGGTGGCACCAAAGATCTGCATCTGTATATGTTGGGTCCAAGGACCCAAAGACTCAGTTCTTCAGCGGAGGAAACAACTTAAGGATAAAAAGACACGACAAGTCATTCTGACGGTAGCTTGCCGTGGGAGCAGCCGTCGCAGTCTGCACCGACCGACTGTCTCCACGTTCGCCTCACTTGAGCTTTATTTATACAGTTCACAACAAAGAAGTTTCACACTACAGTTCTTCAACAGGATATTCCAGTGAGCTTTTGGTTAGGACAGCTGTCGTGAACCTATAATACAGGACGTTCCCGTAGCTGGTCTGTTTACCTTTAAACTGGTCACAGGCTGTGACCAGTTTAGCAAGTGTGATAAGAATAATAGAAAGAGAGGATGTGTTAACCATTGTCTTGTCCTAGCCTTTAGGCAGTTTTGAACTTTTGAACTATACAGTTACATGCTTAAGAAAGATTCTGAATTAATATTAAATGTCAACTTTCAACATAAAATACAGAGTATCACAATAACTCTAACAGTATACATCTCAGATGTCTGAAGGAACGTCAGCGTAGGTGGTTTCTGCTGCTGCTGTGAAACTCTGTAACCTGAGCTGCTTCTACTCAACCAGTCTCAACTGTGTCCTGAGCAGTAACTCCCTGACCGTGTGTGATTGTGCAACGTGTCCGGTGCGTGTGCGTTACCCGTACACACAGCAAATTTCAGTAGACACGTGTGTAAATATTAGTTACATTTTTTTATATTTCTTTAAAAGGTATTTCAATTATAATTATGTCTATAATAATTATTGACTGTTTCCTATTGTATCTTTCTACTGTAAATTGTACTGCTACCGTTGAATAAAGGACTTTCAATTCAACTCAATTCGATTCAATTCAAAGGACCACGAGGAAGATCTTCACAAAAGTGTCGTAGCTAAGTAATGCAACAGACAACGTAAGAGTTGGGTTGTTGCCCGCTACTCTCACTGCTAAGTATACAATCCTTAAGTATAATAGCAACAACATTATTATTCTTTAAATTGATGAACGTGTCTGAACAATCATTTTTTTTTAAAGTGAACGAAAATGAACACCTTTAATAACATTCACAGAAAGATATTGTTTAAGTGCACTGCACAATGTTATCTGTAGTGACATGTGGATATGAGAAGTCCACCCGCCAACTCGAGTGAACTGAGTCTAAGAGTGAACTACACCTTATTCCCTCCATCGGAAAACCGAAACAATGACATTTAAATGTTTTCATTTTGTAAACGAAAAGTGTTTGTAGGTTTATTCTATTATTTGACTCTAATGTCTACGCTAGAATGTTTTGCTGCAATATAAATATAAAATATAAGGTTTTTTTAAAGGGTTCTAAGAAAAGTGTCTCAGCTGTATTTACACTGGCTTTATGTTTGTGTTGCTACAGTCGGACGAAGAGTTGGAGTCCCACGGTGGTCTGCTGGTCTTACAGAAGGTCACTAGGAACCACAGCGGCGTGTACGAGTGTCATTCACTCGGTCCTGACCCAGCGATGAACAGCCATCTGCTGCTCACTGTCAATTGTGAGTTCCAGTTTTCTCTTGAAATAGCTTGTGAGGTTTTCTAGAAACGATTTGCTGCAGACTGAGACTAATCCATGTGTTTTTGTGAAGACCTGGACCCAGTCGTGTTGCTGCCAAAGGACACGGCAGTCGTGCTGATAGGGGACACTCTGAACCTCACGTGCCACGCCCCGTCATCTCTGGAGACCTCTACTGTCTGGCTGAAGGTACAGCCTGAAGAAAGACTTGAGTCAGCTGTGCTACAGATGCATTAACGCAATGGCTTTTTTTCACCACCATCTTCATTTTCTCTGCTGGCTGGTTTCTTACAGGAAGGGGTTGAGGTAAGAAGACGTCTGGAGAATGTCACGTTTGATACAGCTGGGCAGTACGACTGTGTGGTCACCGCGCTCTCCGCTCCAGGCCGACAAACCAACGCTTCTGTCCGTGTCAGTGTGCATGGTAAGAAACGTTGATAAAATATTCAATCAAGTTTTTGGATAAACCCCTCAAAGACCCTGCTAGTTTGCTGTTTGGAACCTTAGCCTGGAGCTGAGGACAGTAGACGAGCCCTTTGAGCGAGTGTCCTGCCACACTGCCTGCAAACAGCCCGAGTGAAAAGGCTTGGTCACCTTCTCAGTAACGCCTCGGTGTCTTCTGTGTGACCCTCGGACTTTCCTCGCGTCCTCCCCTCGCTCAGACCAGACGTAATGCTTGCGGGTGGGAACGTTTGTGCTTTTCCTGTGGTTGTGGTTTCCCTGCTGCTCCGCTCAAGGTTTAGAGAAGTTCAAGTTCAAGTTCAGGTTATTTGTATAGCGCTTTTCTTGGTCCGAGACCAACGCAAAGACGCTGAATGTTCGAACAACGTCGACACCGTCCTGGTGAAATGACACTCCTCCAAGCGATGCGGCCTCGTCTCATATGGCGGTGGTGCGGCCTCGTCACCTACGGCGGTGGTGCGGCCTCGTCCCCTACGGCGGTGATGCGGCCTCATCTCCTACAGCGGTGATGCGGCGTCCTCTCCTCCGGCAGGGGTGGTGCGGCCTCGTCCCCTACGGCGGTGATGCGGCGTCCTCTCCTCCGGCAGGGGTGTGGCAGGGGTGGTGCGGCCTCGTCCCCTACGGCGGTGATGCGGCCTCGTCTCCTACAGCGGTGATGCGGCGTCCTCTCCTCCGGCAGGGGTGTGGATCACGCAGGACCTCAGAAGGGCAGTGCTGAGGTCACGC
>MU204169.1:0-14343 GCA_017309775.1 Paedocypris sp. Pulau Singkep | reverse complement strand
TGTGCCTTTTGGGATTTCTTGTTTAGAAGCCTGTATATAGTATATAAACCATTCATGGTAGTTACCTATTGTAGATAATATTGGTAGTTAATACAAATGGAGATATTAGGTTTGTTTATTGTTTTTCTTTTCAGTTGGCAAATGTACCGTTTATTGTAAATTAATGGGGAAATAATGTTCACACACACACACACACACAATATTTGTTTGTGTGTATGTGTGTGTGTTTTGGGGGGAAATGGCTCCTGTGCACAGATGTTGTGGTTAAGTATTTATTATATTCCACCTTGTGCCCATTTTGAACTCCACAAGTCCATATAATTATAAGCAAAGTGGTGACTTTACATGTAATGTAAAAATGATCAACATTATCAGTAAAGTAACATTGTTTACAAGTGCAATAATGCCTTTGGCGTCTTTTTTGATCAACGCTTCTGATCGAACTCCTCTATGGTCAGACATGTTTGTTTCTACGATATCAAGCTTTTCTGTGTCTCAATCGGTAGAACATGGTGTCCGCAACCTCAAAAAAACTTTGTGTGTGTGTGTGTGTGTGTGTGTGTATGTACTGTGTGTGTGTGTATGTGTGCGTTTAGATATACTGTAAATACCATAGATATGTTTATATATAGATTGTTTGTATTGCTATATTGGATTGTTCTAGTGTTTTATATGGGATTGTATTGTCCAAGTTACTAATGCCGCTCTCACAGAAGGAAAGCTGACTTCACTGAGGCTCTCCTTCATTAGATTTGATTGGCTTTGACATTGTCCTTGTCACAAGAGGCTCTGAGCAGAAACGTCATCAGACCAAGAGTGACTCACTCCATCAACAGGATTTCCTTATTTATGAGACCTAACTCAATAGCGTCATCTGCTGGGCGCATTGTGTCCCTACTATCCAGTCAAAATGAGTTCCGCATCTTCTGGAAAAGCAAGATGATGTTGCTTAGGAACACAGATATCCAACAGCGTGCTATTCTTACAGTTTCTCTTCCTAAAGATTATACATGGCATTAAAATAATAAAATAACTATTAATTAAACGTTGTTGCTTAATTCTTGGCCATATTATTAGTGTTGCGGGTTCAATCTGTTGAAAAAGACACCAAGTGCTAATTTATGTTCACTGCATAATAATAATAACAACAATATGAGTATTTGTAAGGCGCTTTTCACAGTTTTAACTGTCTCAAAGCGCACATGTGAATATGTAAGTGTTGCTTTTTATTCAATTGACACTACACACACTACACACACATGCCTCTCCTACTTCTAGCCTCACTTCCCCCTTTTATGGAATAGATCAGTAGTGTTGTGGTTTTAGTTAGAGTTTTAGCCCTGGACATTATTTTATTATGTTGTCTGCATAGTCATCCAGAGAAACACACAGACACTTTAATAAACAGTAAAATGGTGACCAGGCTCTGACATCACAAAACAACATCTGTAATCCCCCTCATCGAAATATTCCCACACTCTAAGTTTAAGGTTTATGAGGTGTGTTCATGTTAAAGTCCCACAATGTTCCTCAAACAAGCCTTTTACGTTGTAGCAAATGGGACCCATTTTGATATGAACTCGTAAAAATCAGGGCCTCACTTCGACCTAAATGCCTGGACACACTCACACATTCTTATAAATCGACCCCCCCACTTCAGCTGTGAGATTGTGGTGTTCTGTTTAGACCCCCTTATAAGATGGGGGTCTAAACAGAAATGAGTAGAAATGAGTAGAAACCCAATTTTGTGTTTGATACAGTAAATTCTGGTTATTTGGGGCCCACAGGGACACTAAAGCGGCGCCGGGCACGCACACCCTCAAAATATAATCATTTTATTTTTTCCCAACTTAAACATATAGCAGCGAACTCCAGGGAACTGTTTAGATGCTCTTTAGTTCTATAGAAATAATAAAACTATTCAGACATTCTTGGTGGTAAAAGAAGCCTAAAATCAAAGTAACCATGTTTATTTAGGTTGGTATTAATCTATTTAAGTTATTGTTATTTATGTTTAAGGTTTAATTTGTTAGTGGTATGGTTATTATAATTTTAAAGATTTGTGGGAAAGTGACCTGCCCCTTTAAGGGAAAAGGGTCAGGGCCCCTTTAAGACACACTACTTAAGTGAGTTCTCCAGAGTCACGAGATAAGATGCGTATGGTATCGGTTTCGTGCCAAAAAGATTAGCGAGCGAGAAACCTCAAAGCGAGCGAGCGCAACTCAATTTAGCTTGAACCGAGCGCGCGCAACCTGTGAACTGAGCAGTGCTGCTTGAATCTACATTCGCTCTTGCTCAGCCTACAAATCTTTATGGCGCGATTTTGACTCGTTGTTCTGATTTGGTCAAAGCGAACCAATCGTGGAGCAGCCCACCGCCATTGTCCCGCCCACCATGACAGGTCCTGATAGATTAAAGCAACAAATACGTATTACTTTTGCCAAGCAATAGTCGAGGTGCGTTATCTTTTTTAAATAGTATTTGAAGATATCTTAAAATGTATTCTCCTAGTCAGAATACCAATTGCAAATATCTGTAATCGAGGTCTGATTAGTCACAACTACATTTGCAGATCTATAAAGTTGGAGATAATGAACAGCATTCAAAGATACAGCTATATCATTTGAAGATAACTTTAAAAATAAATCGACTATAGTTATAAATCAAACTAAATATATCTTAAAATGTTATTGACTTGTCAAAATAGGTTTTACATATTTTAAGATATCTTTATTTAAATGCATTCGGATATATCTTCAACTCCATTATGACTAGTCATACATATTTAGAGATATCTTTAATAATTTTACTACTAGTACACATGTATTAGCACTAGTAACAATATATTTGAAGAATAAAATGAGTAGGCGTACATTTACGCTAGTGTAAGCACCCACAACGCTGCTTGTGCGAGTTTGCATCAAGCTTTTCACTCTCCACAGCTCAGACGGTGATGTCATAATAAAGTGATTTGATTTGACATCTCTATATGTAATTGTAGTTATCTCTAACGTAATTCAGGATGTCTTCAATTCAATTATGACTAGGAGAAACTCCTCTAGAGATATCTTCAAATACTTTTCAATGTGAGGTGAACTGTCTGTGAGGTGTGTGTGAGGTGTGCTCGGTCCGCGCAGTGTTCTGAGTAAAATCTTTCGGTAGACCGCACGTATAAACCCTTAGGGCTTACTCACACTAGGTACTCGGATCCACTTCATTTGTAGTGTAAGTGCGAAGTTTACCCGGGCGCGGATCCGAGGGCGTGACGTCACGTTTCAGGCGCTCCAAAACGGGAAAATGCGCGATCCTCCTCACACGAGCAGCACGAAATTTTAAGGAAAAATCCTCGATTTAGAGTCTAGTAAACACGGTATTATTCCTCCCACCTGTATACATGTTTTGTTCACATAACATATAAGTTGCTGGAGAATCAGCTCTATAAGTTCATAAAACAGCCAAGCAGCAAAAGACCACTTGTAAAAATATTTTACAAGTGGCAGAAATATAGCAATCCTCATTCTGACGTCCAAAACACATTGACAGTGAGATGCTTATTTACCTCATTTAAACATATCATTGTCCTTTTAAGAAAAATCGCTTTCATTGCTCCTTGTTACAACGTAACATTTTTAGTCTCAAGAAGTTGTTTTGTGTTTTTCTGTCAGCAAAATGTTTCAATTGTCTGAAACGCTTAATTGAAAAGCAAAACTTACCGTTTATGATCTCGGAGTCTGAATTGATGCGGTCTCGAGTCTTAACCAAACCAAATCCAAACAGCTATAAAGCCTGCGCTGTTGCTGTTGAGAATGTCTTCTCTTGTCACAGTTTTGGCTCTTTTTTTCATGGCTCTCTTAAAAGAGCTTGAAGTATAAAAACTAAATTCTGTATATAAAGCATTAAAGTATTTATGCCAGTTCAAGCAACCCAAGAAAATTATGCTAGAGCAAATAATTCTAATAATAATTGTATTATGTTAATCCAGCCAATTTTATTATGTTACCTTTTTTGACCTGTTTTAAACCATTAGGCCCTGTACACCCTTGCCCGAGGAACATGGAGAACCATTATCATAATGCTGAATGTCTTTTCACCTGCACTTAATAGATTCCTCACTTTAATGTTATAACTTCAGCAAAACGAGTTGGAACGAGTATGGAATCAACGAGTTTGTGTCTGATCGGATGGGTTAAATGCAGAGATATAATTTCCCCATGAGTGACCAATAAAGGTTGAATTATTATTATTATTAATATTATTATTAACATGCAGAAACGGGTAATCGTTTGGCTAGTAAGTGACCATATATCTGATATCTAATTTGGCTGAGTTTATTTCTGGTTTCACTAAGATAAGATAGAATTATTATTACGTAATTCCACTAGGAGAAATGTTTGTGCTTTACAGCAGCAAAAACAGAGAGAGAGAAAGCAGTTATAACAGGAAAAAAAATACGACAATATGACGACAGTGAAGGCAACATTCGCAGAAATTAAACTGTGTGTTTTAATTAGTGCTGTCAAACGATAAATATAGATAAATATAGATATAGATTTACACAGTGATGTGGTAAAAATATTTGTCCCCTTCCTGACTTTTTATTCTTTTGCATGTTTGTCACACAAAATGTTACTGATCATCCGAACACATTTTAATATTCATCAAAAATTTAAACACATTGCATTGCATTTAAACACAAAATGCAGATTTTAAATGAATTCTATTATTTCAGTTCTATTATTTAGTGAGAAAAAAAGTCCAAACCCACATAGCCCTGTGTGAAAAAGTAATTGCCCCTGCACCTAGTAACTGGTTGTGCCACCCTTAGCAGCAATCACGTTTACAAGTCTTTTAGTCTTTCACAGCGCTCTGGAGGAATTTTGGTCAACTCATCTTTGTAGAATTGTTGTAATCCAGCTTTATTTGAGGGTTTTCTAGCATGAACCGCCTTCTTTAGGTCATGCCGCAGCATCTCAGCGGCATTCAGGTCAGGACTTTGACTAGGCCACTCCAAAGTCTTCATTTAGTTTTTTTTTCAGCCATTCAGAGGTGGATTTTCTGGTGTGTTTTGGGTCATTGTCCAGCTGCAGCACCCAAGATCACTTTGGCTTGAGCTGACGAACATTCTCCTTCAGAATTTTTTGGTAGACATTAGAATTTATGCTTCCATCTATCACAGCAAGCCTTCCAGGTCCTGAAGCAGCAAAACAAGCCCAGACCATCACACTACCACCACCATTTTATTTTACTTATTTTACTATTTTACTGTTGGTATGATGTTCTTTTCATGAAATGCTGTGTTACTTCTACGTCAGATGTAACGGGACACGCACCTTCCAAAAAGTTCAACTTTTGTCTCGTCAGTCCACAAGATATTTTCCCAAAAGTCTTGGCAGTCATCGAGATGTTTTTTTTTAGCAAAATTAAGACGAGCCATAATGTTCTTTTTGCTTAATAGTGGTTTGCGTCTTGGAACTCTGCCACGCAGGCCATTTTTACCCAGTCTCTTTCTTTTTTACTTTACTTTACTTTACAGTCATTTGGCAGACGCTTTTATCCAAAGCGACTTACAAAAAGAGGAGCAAGTGAAGCAATTTGTCTACAATAGGCTACAGTAGATGTCAATACAGGCTATATAAGGAAACTTACTAACAGAACAGCATGACAGTCAACAAAAACAGTGAACACAAGACAAAGTTTTTTTTTTTGTTTTGTTTTTTTTTTTGTTAATCAGTGTTAAGGTGCTGGTGGAAGAGCTCAGTTTTTAGTGCTTTTTTGTAATGTTAGTTTAATGTTGAGAAGGTTGCAGACTTTCTAAGAGGAATAGGTAAATTGTTCCACCAGACAGCCGCTGAACGAGAGAAGGTTTTTGTGAGAGATTTCAAGCTGTAGAGGGACGACTAGCCGACGTTCGTTCTCGGATCGCAGACTACGTGCGGGAGAGTATTCCTGAATCAGGGAGTTGAGGTAGCATGGTGCCGCACCAGTGATGGTCTTGAAGCTCAGTGATAAAGCTTTGAACTTGATCCTGGCAGCAATTGGCAGCCAGTGCAGAGAGACGAGCAGTGGAGTGACATGAGTCCTTTTCGGTTGTTTAAAGACCAGTCGTGCTGCAGCATTCTGGATTCACAGCAGAGGCTGTGTTGCAGCGACAGGCAGACCTCCCAAAAGAGAGTTGCAATAATCCAGCCTTGAGATCACCAGAGCCTGTACTAGAAGCTGAGTGGCGTATTGTGAGAGATAAGGTCGTATCTTGTTGATGTTGTAGAGAGCAAATCTACATGACCTGGCAGTCGCACAGATGTGTGCAGAGAAAGCAAGCTGATCATAAAACATCACCCCAAGGTTTCGGGCAGTCTTGACTGGTGTTAACGTGGTTGAGCCAAGCTGAACTGTAATGTTGTGGTGGATAGATGGATGAACAGGAATTAACAAGAGTTCTGTCTTGTCAAGGTTGAGTTGCAGGTGATGTTCTGTCATCCAGTTGGAGATATCTGTGAGACAGGATGAGATTCGGCTGGAGACGGTCTGGTCATCTGGTTGAAAAGACGTGAAGAGCTGTGTGTCATCTGCGTAGGAGTGGTAAGAGAATCCATGTTTGTTAATGACCTTGCTCAAAGAAGTTGTATAGATGGAGAAGAGTAGAGGTCCAAGCACTGATCCTTGGGGAACACCAGTGGGAACAGGTAGTGGATCAGATACTGTACCTTTCCAGGAGACGGTGAAGGATCTCTCAGAGAGGTATGACCGAAACCACTCCAGAGCAGTGCCGGTGATGCCCATTCCTGTCAATGCAGATAGTAGGATCTGGTAGTTCACTGTGTCAAAGGCGGCTGATAAGTCTAGAAGGATGAGAACAAAAGACTTGGAATTTGCTTTAGCCAATCTAAGATTTTCAGTGACGGACAGAAGTGCCGTCTCTGTGGAATGGCCACTCTTGAATCCGGATTGGTTGGTGTCAAGAAGGTAATTGTTGGTCAAATAAGTTGTCAATTGCTGAAAAATAGCTCTTTCGAGAATTTTGGACATGAAGGGTAGTAAGGATATTGGTCTATAATTGGGAAGTGAGTTTGGGTCCAAGGTAGTTTTTTTAAGTAGTGGGGTCACCACTGCTTGTTTGAACATTCTTGGCACAGTTCCGGTTGATAGAAAGATGTTAAGGATCTTAGTAAGAGTTGGAAGAACAGCTGAAGAGATTGACTGCATGAGATCAGATGGAATTGGATCGTTTGGACAAGTGGTAGGTCGACTAGATATAAGGATTTTGGAGACGTCGTCGTTTGAGAGAGGCGAAACAGTTTGAAATGATGCAGTATCTGCAGCAGGAGGTGTATATTGCGGAGAGATCAGATTAGAGAACTGATTGCTAATTGTTGATACTTTGTCAATAAAAAATTGAGCAAACTCTTTAGCGTCAATAGATGTGGCGGAGGGTGAAAGAGGGAGAAGTTAGAGAAGAGCTTCCGCATGTCTGAGGCACTGTTGATCTTACTCTGGTAAAAGCTGATCTTAGCGGCTGAGACATCGGAAGAGAAAGATGAAAGTAAAGCTTGGTAGCTGTTCAGGTCAGAAAGGTTTTTGGTTTTTCGCCATGTCCTTTCTGCAGCCCTGAGTTTAGCTCTAAAGCTGCGAAGGGTGTTAGTAAGCCAGGGGCAGGAAGGTTTAGAACCAGTTGGTTTAGTGGTGAGAGGACAGGTGTTATCAAGACATGTTGTTAGGGTGGAGCTGAGAGTGTCAGTAGCGGTATCTAGATCAAGTGAAGAAAAGTGGGAGAGAGGAGGTAGAGAATTAGTTACAAGAGAGGAGAAGTGGGTTGGAGACAGGGAGCGGAGATTGCGACGAAATGAGACTGTGTTACGTTGAGGTTTCATGGTTTGTGTTAGTGAAACAGTGAATTGAACAAAAAAGTGGTCAAAGGATTGTAGAGGGGTGATCATGTGATTGATAGCCAGACAGTTGCGTGCCAGAATTAGATCCAATTGCTTCCCTGTATTGTGGGTTGCACCAGTGCTGCAAAGTTTGACATCAAATGAGCAAGTCAGATTAAGGAAATCAATTGCAGGTGGTTTGTCGAGGTGGATATTGAAGTCTCCCAGGACCACTAGTGGAGAGCCATTTTCAGGAAAGAAAGACAAAAGCATATCTAGTTCTTCCAGAAAATGACCCAGAGGTCTTGGGGGACGGTAGATGACAACAATGTGCATATGAATTGGATTAATGATCTCAATGGCATGATACTCAAAGGAGGAGTTGTTGCACAGATAGGAGGTTTTAGTAAATTTCAAAGATTTGGAGATTAGTAATCCTGTACCCCCACCTCGGCCTGTTGGACGAGGTGAGTGGGTAAAGGAGGAGTTGACAGAAAGAGCAGTGGGAGTAGATGTGTTTTCTGCATTGACCCATGTTTCAGTCAGCGCCAGGATGTCCAGTTTAGTGTGGCTCATGTATGCTGGGATAAAATCAGCTTTGTTCACGGCTGACTGACAGTTCCATAGACCAATAGAGAAGGACACCGTAACCGCGCGTAATGTCAAGTCAAGTCAAGTCAACTTTATTTATAAAGGCACTTTTAAAACAGTAGACTGACCAAAGTTGAATTGAATTGAAATTGAAAAATCCTTTATTAGTCCCACAGCGGGGAAATTTCACGTCACAACAGCAACAACAAATCCAAACAAATAAATAAACAAACATCACCATAAAGTGCTTTACATTAAAACATAATCACATAATCCACAAATCCAATCACAGTAAAAAATGTACAAATAAATATACATATTACTAAAAAGCACACAAAGATTAAAAGGACTAAAATGTGTAGTTAAAATTTACTAAAAATAAACCAAACTGTTTACGCTCGGTCATATGCCATGGAAAAGAAATGGGTTTTTAGCCGGGATTTAAAACTTGTCAGGGTAGGTGCCTGCCTAACCTGCAGAGGCAAAGCGTTCCACAGCCTCGGACCCGCAACCGCAAACGCCGTGTCACCTCTGAGCTTTCACTGTGTCTTCGGCACACAGAGAAGCAGCTGGTCAGCTGACCGGAGTGACCGAGAGGGTGAGTGCACGCACAGCAGCTCAGAGAGGTATTGGGGGGCAAGGCCATTTAAAGACTTAAAAACAAATAAAAGAATTTTAAAATGTACTCTAAAATGGACAGGTAGCCAGTGTAGTGAAGCTAAAACCGGTGTAATGTGCTCTCTTTTACGAGTTCCTGTTATCAGCCGTGCAGCGGCATTTTGCACCAGCTGGAGACGGGAGATGGACGACTGAGACACACCGATGTACAGGGAGTTGCAGTAATCCAGCCGAGTTGTTACAAAAGCATGGATCAGTGTCTCAAAATGCCCTCTCGACAGGAACGGTTTCACTTTGGCCAAACGTCTCAGGTGAAAGAAGCTCGATTTAACCACTGCCCTGACCTGGTTGTCCAGATTAAAACCGCTGTCCACTTTAAAACCCAAATTAGTAATAATAGGATTAAAAAATGGTTTTAGGGGACCAAGGTCCACTTGAGAGGTCCCACCGCTGGCGCTCGGACCGAAAACGATGACCTCAGTCTTTTTCTCATTAAAATGTAGGAAACTTAGAGCCATCCAGGCTCTCACTTCATCCAAGCACTCCCTCAGTGAGCCCAGAGCAAAACCCTCCCTCCGTTTTAATGGCACGTATATCTGTGTGTCATCCGCATAGCAATGATTTTGCATTTCTATGTGTTTTCTGAAAATCGAGCCGAGGGGAAGCAGGTAGAGTGAAAAGAGCAGAGGGCCCAAAATCGAACCCTGCGGGACACCACACAGGAGAGGAGCAGTAGAGGAGTGGACATGGTCGATCTGTACACAGAAAGTTCTTTCTGCCAGATACGATCTAAACCACTCCAAAGCAGTGCCACTAATGCCTACCCACTTCTCTAGTCGTGAAATCAATATATCATGATCCACCGTGTCAAAAGCTGCAGTTAGATCTAATAAAACCAGGACCACATGATCCCCAGCATCTGTAGCGATCAAGATATCATTAAAAACCCGCAGCAATGCTGACTCTGTGCTATGTAGCAATTTAAAACCTGACTGGAAAACCTCAAGTGTGCTATTTCGGTGTAAAAAGTCATTCAGTTGCACATACACAATTTTTTCCAACACTTTTGAAATAAACGGAAGTTTCGAGAGGGGCCTGAAATTTGCCAACACAGAGGGGTCCAGACCGGGCTTTTTGATAAGTGGCTGCACTGTAGCATGTTTACAGTTTTTAGGGACGATTCCAGAGGTGAGGCTGCTGTTAATGACAGCTAGAACTGAAGGTCCTAAGGTTTTAATAACCTCTTTAAAGAATCGAGGTGGAACAGAATCAGTAGGCGCGCATGTGGGCGTCAGGTGTTTAACAGTCTCATATAATACTGACAGGGTTGCTGGCTCAAACTGGTGAAAAGATTCAGGGTGAAGCACAAACACTGAAGGGTCAGAAGCAGGTGGTGATATGAGGGCCCTGACATTGTTCACCTTATTTATAAAAAAAATTGAGGAAACTTTCACATGCAACGAGGGAAGGTTCTGCACAGGCGATCTTTGTGGCATTAAGAACAGAGTCTATGGTGTTGAACAGAACACGTGGCTTGTGACGGTTAGATATGATGATGTTGGACAGGTGTTCTCTTTTCGCCTCCTTTACAGTAGTCTGGTAGCGACGCCAGCAATCCTTTAATATTTGCAATGACACTTGCAAGTTGTCCTTTCTCCACTTTCGCTCAGCTTTCCGACACTCCCGTCTGGCAGCACGTGTTCTGATATTTAGCCAGCGCTCAGATTTAATCCTAGTTTGTCTGAGTTATAGTGGAGCCACCGCATCCAGTGCTGTTCGGCAGGCGGAATGTAGCCAAGAGCTGAGCTCATCCGTGTCAGAGCACTCGGGTTCTGGGGGGTTTGGATGAAAAGAGGCTGCGAACTGAGCGGCCGTGGAAGGGTTAATGATTCGGACCAGACGAGCAGGAGCGCGAGGTTTAAAGGTGTTACATGGCAGAGAAATGTGAAACAAAACAGGCATATGATCAGAAAACACTGCATCACAAATTCTTAGATTACAGACAGGCAGACCAAAAGTTAAAACCAGATCAAGTGTATGGCCACGCTCTTGCGTAGGTTTTGAAACGTGCTGTAGTAGATTAAATGAGTCAATGAGGCTTAAAAAATCCTTAGACATTGCTTTGTCTGGACAGCAGAGGTGCACATTAAAATCCCCAACAATAATAACGCGATCATACTTGAGCATGATTTCAGCCAGTAATTCAGAGAATTCGTTTATAAAAAGCTTATTATATTTTGGCGGACGATAGATAACGACACAAACCACAGGATGCGGATGACCCAGTTCAAATATGTCCAGTTCAAAGCTGGAGAACAAGTTCGAAAGAGATGGCTGACAACATTTATATGTAGATTTATACACTGTGGCTATTCCACCACCTCGACCCGACGCGCGTGGGCAGTTAAAATAACCACAATCCGGAGGTAATACTTCAGATAAAGCACCGGACTCACCGACACTCAGCCACGTCTCCGTCATACAAAGGAAGTCCAACCGTTGTGAAATGAAGAAGTCTTTAAGGATGAAAGTTTTGTTTGCCAGCGACCTAGCGTTCACCAAGCCGAAACTGACTGACGGCGACACGGCCCGGGCGTTTGTATTCCGGGCTCGGCAGAGAGGCCGCAGGTTCTTCAGATTTACCCCGCGCTGCCTGGGGCGGGAAGCACAGAGACGGCGGCGATGACACATCTTCTCCGGGCCGACGACAGTCACCGACCAGGCACCGGCAGGCTCCCGTGCGCGCCAGGGAGGGAAGAGGTGATGAACCGATCCAGAACCATGCAGCGACTCCACCACAAGGCACGACAAGTTGGATTTCGACTTCACAAGTCTGCCGCTGCGTTTGCCTCTGCGACGTGGGCGTTACCTTTGTGAGGGTAGCACCGCGAACCGGAAAAGGTGCGCAGGTATCTCCGACATCAAAGGAGGCAAACTTTCCTGACCATCGACAATAAAATCCATCAAATTCCTGACTGAGGCACGAAGGGCCAGGAGCGTAAGGCGATCATACACCAGCATGGTATTGATGTAGTAGAATAAAGTTGTTAACAACAGCAAAAATTCAAAATGATCTTGAGCACGACAGACGGCAAGCCGAACACATCTGGCGTAATGAATTGCAGCGTGCCGCGTGAAAAAAAGCGTGCCACTTTTACCTGCCACACACGGATTCGTTTGACACTCAACGGCACCTTAAAAAAACTATCTGTGCGCCGCGTGTGAAGCAACAATCACGGGCAGAAACAAAGCGGCATCTGCAGATTGAAACTTCTTTTTTACACCTTAAATGCTGTGGTATTTAGTCGACTAAAATTAGACTAGTCAAAAGAATATGACTAAAACTAAATTAAAAATCTTTGTCAAAATGAACACTGCAAGCTAGCTGCGAGCACAAGGTTTCCCTGCACGATCTGACTGTGATCTGACTCTCTGATCGTGATGTGGAGCTGAAACAAACAAAAACAGCTCCGCCTGCTGCACACGGAGCGCTGATGATGAGTCTCCGGGCGAGACGCTGATGATGAGTCCCTGTACCGCTCGGCGTTTCTGACTCCGTGTGATGCCCAGATGGTGTCTGTGGGAGTGTTGGGCGTGGCTGAGGGGCGGAGCAAGCTGAGCCGTTGATGAACAGCGTCTCTCTTCTGGGATCCTGGAGCTGGCCGGCTTGAATTTGCGCACGTTCTACCAGGGCATCGGCCGCGTCATGGGCTAGATCAGGTGGCATGAGATAAGTGAGATCTGTGTATGTGTGTATCATAAGTTGTCAGTCCTTCTCCATTGAGTTTGCGCATCACTGGACTCATGTTTTCACGGGTTTCCTGGACTTGCTGGATTCTGAGTTTCCACGTATTTCTGAGTGCTGCCTCGTGTTACCGAGTGTTTCAGCGTCACTGAGTTTCCGAGTTGGGTTGGATTAAAGTTTGGTTTACTAGGGTGACCAACTGTCCTCTTTTCCCCGGACATGTCCTCTTTTTACCTCGTGTTCAGGGCGTCTGGACAGGTTTTAAAAATTCACGTTAATGTCCGGGTTTCACGCTTCTTCAAAGGACCATTACACATTCGCCAACCGTGCTTTAAATTATTTGAGAATGGAATCACGCTTCCCGTTTTTAAACTATACCGGACGGATATTGTCGGGTATTTGTTTTTATGTATTTTTTAAGCAGCATCTAATGCGAATCATCTCACACGCATTTCATGACGACGTCACCTTTTCAACTTTTGATTGGGTAATACCCGATGTCATTGTTAGTTTGATTGGTCTTTGTAACTGTTTGTGAGGAGGGCGGGGTTTAGAGACAGAGAGAGAGAGAATTCTAATGGCTGATGCTTCTCCAGGTTAACTCCGCGTGTCTTAATGTTTCAGAGCTTGTTTCGTCAGGTCAGACACATAAGTATTAATTTATTGCCTGAAATGTTATAGTTTATATATTAATAAACAACATAATGCTCATGTAACAAAAATGAGCTAATAAATTTGAAACTTTCTATATTATTAAAGTATCTGTCATATAAAAACTTCCCACTACTATTGCTCACTAATATAAACATTACGGTTGTTATTATTATATATATTGTTGAAGCTGTATTTTATAACAGAAGAGCTGATTTATATTAATAATGAATTAATCAAATTATTGTTAATAATATATTTTATTTATTTGAGGCTGCGCCCATTGTCCTCTTTTTTGGAAATGAAAATATGGTAACCCTAGTTTTATGGACTTCTTCTCCCTGGTGTTCTGATCACTCCTGAGTCCAGAGTCGTGACAGTTTTAGGGTTCGCTGTGGGATCTCTGGAGTTTGTGTCATGTCAATGAATAAGAGAGTTTTCTATCTTCAGAAAATGTGATTGCATGAGCATTTTGTCAGTATTAGAAGATTAATCTGATCACAACTAACTGCTTCATTGATCGATGCATGTAAATATATTTAACACATAATTAACACAAACAAACCTAACTAACCTTTACTTCACCAAAGCGTCAACGTTAACTCAAGGCAGAGTTGTGTAAGGACCGCTAGAGCTCAGTCTCTTTCTGTGAAATACACCTGTGAAAGATATTACTGTTATGCTCAGCGCTCGGATAGAGAGTGAGCGTGAGTGGGGAAGAAACAGAAGACGGAAATGGGAGCGGATTCGTGCACAGTGAACGTTTAATACAAACAACAGATGAACAGGACAGATACTGACACTGGACACTGATGAAGGTGAGACGACGACGATGACGATGATGAAGAAGAGAGGGAAGGTGACGACGAGGAG
>MU204168.1:1009215-1022156 GCA_017309775.1 Paedocypris sp. Pulau Singkep | reverse complement strand
CGTTTCCGTACGCATGGAAGCACATTTTCCGCCACTTAAACAAAACATCTGTTTATTTATTTTTTTTTAGGAATGAAAAGCCATTACTTAGTATCTCAAAATTACAACTTTATATCTCGAAATAACGACTTTGTATCTCAAAATAACGACTTATTATCTCAAAAAATGACTTAATATCTCAAAATAACAACTTTGTATCTCGAACAAATGTCTTAGTATCTCAAAATAACGACTCTCTGTAAAGACCTTTATGTTCATGTTGTCTATCACAGTGGCAAACAGAAGACCACTAGAAGATCAAACTCACACTAAGGAGGTAATAAACAAAAAGAAATGTGTTAAAAAGAATGGGTTTGCAAAATTCAGTAGTCATTTCCAAGATCCTGAGAGCCGCGCTCCAATGCTGTAAGAACACATTTAAATCTGTGAAGCAGTTTAGTTACTATTCTGATTTAACTAGATAAACCATCAGTAACAATACAGTTCAATACAACAATGTTCAGCACAAGATCGCAAATATTACTGTTTGTATGATTGTGCGCGTGCTGTTTGACAAGAAGTAAGATTCTCCGTTCTCATTCTTGTTAAACTTTTGGTTCTCTTAATCAGGGGTGGCCACACATTTTCTTTTCGCACTCTACTTTTCAAATGACCTAGTCAAAACCATCTACCGGCTATAAAAACACAAATTATTATGTTGGGTGTATATATTAGGGCTGTCAAAGTTAACGCGTTAACGCATGTGATTCATTTAAACTGTTGATCGCGTCAATTTTTTTTAATGCCGTTAATCAGTTTTTTTATTTAACAGGTTTTTTTCCTGTTTAAAAAGCACAGTATTTATTGAAGCTGAAATTACGGCGACTTCGCTTATGGAAAATTCCGGACATGACTCAAGGAAACAATTACTCGAGCAGCGCGACTAACGGAAACGGCTAGCGGAAACATGACGAGGGCAGCGATGTTTCCGTCGACATTAAGCTTTGTTTTGTTTCTTGTAAGTGTTCTGATACGTGATGAGATCATGCTGTTTTGTTTCTTTAGTTAAAAATGTGTGATCAGCGTTTTCAACTAAACTAATTATCAGTGCAACACTTTTGCCACACAAATATACAAATTCATATGTATGTGTGTTCTCTTTTCCTCAATGAAATATTTATTTTTTTTAATTATGACTGGCTTACACATTATTTTCTTTAGTCAAAAACAGTATATTACAGTATTTAAACAAGTGCTTGTTTTGTGTTGAGCTAACATTCATTTATATTTTACACTTTAATACTACAAGCTTCTATACTTATTATTATTAATAATTATTATTATTAATAACAAATAACTAATAATAAGAAAAATTTAATTGCTAATATTTTAGTTGGTGAAGTGCAATTAACAATTTTTTTTGTATTTATCGTTTGACAGTCTAGTATGTCATACAGACACACACACACACACACACACACACACACACACACACACACCGTATTTATGCGAATATAAGCACCAAAATGTTTTTTTTTTTTTTGTTTCTGGCCAAATTATGCGACTTTTCTCTTCCAAATACTACCTTTTCTTTATTTAACAAACCTTACTCGTAACTCATATCACTTAATCTATTCTAGCGGTCGAAACTACACCTCCCTTCTTGCTCACTGGTTGCCATGAGCCTTTGCGCTAAAAGAGCATAGTGTAAAGCTGACTGAGCTCGGTTCGGAAATTAGAGTTTGGCAGAATAGTGTAAATGCTGGAATAAGATCACGCGGAGGGTAGAATCGCTTTTATCTCCTCTCTTACTCACAACTCCAGTTTTTAAACTTTTACCGACATTTTTTTTCAATGCGACCAGTCGATCGACGTAATGGCCACCGCTGTCTTAGGTGAACTTTGTGCGTTCGAGCATGTTAAACTTCTCGATAGCAAGAAAAAAGGCCCTTTTATTTTTACTTGAATATTTCAGAAAAGTCACTCGTTTAGAGCCGCAGAAAAGCACATTTCCCTTTTCGACCTAAATCATCTCAGCTGTCCAAACAGCAAAGGCCTATAAACAGAGTTGTACAGAGTACCAGACAGCCTTACTTGAGTAAAAGTACAGATACGTACTGTATAAGTTACCCCAATACAAGTAAAAAGTCACCACTATGAAAAAGATTTGAGTCAAAGTAGCGAATTTTAAAAGAACTTAAGTATTTTACTCATACTAAATTTAGGCAAAAAAAACATACATAGAAATGTGAAAAATGTCTCTTCATGAAGTTTTATTTTCCATAGAAACGAATCCATGTTTCAAAAATGGTAAAACTAATTAAACAAAGAGCAATAAGTCAGTCTCAATCAAACTCAAATGTGCAAAATAAATAAAATAAATCCTACACAATAAAATCCTGGTAAATCTTCACGTCTCTAAGTCGCGTTTGTTACAATCCCGGGGCTTAGCTCCCCCTGGTGGCGGCCCAGGAGAACTGACAGTCACTGTTAGACACCTGCAGCTCATCTCCCTCCGCAACAGGTGTGTCTCATTATTAAGGGGTGGAGGGAGCGGGAACTGAGTCATGAGTCATGAGTTTTGTGAGAAGCCACGTTGGCATGGCTCACGTTTATGTTTGTGTTTATATTTGAGTTTCTTCTTCATCTGGATCGTTGGAATGCGCATTAAAGCCTTAGTTTGAACTCCTGCCGTCATCTGCGTCTTCATCGGCGTGACAGCGTTCATGTGGTTTCTAATTCACAATGAGCTTCCTGTATCTTCAGCAGACTAGAGAACAAAAGAACAAAAAGTCAGTCTCAATCACTTGCAAGTAAATATAAAATAAAATGATTAATCTGATTAGTAAATTATATATTATATGTATTATATAGTTATATATCATATAATAACATTTGTAAAATACATTTTCACGCCCCTAATTCCCGTTCTTGTGGTTCCTAATTCACAAATAGCCTCCATTACCTTCAGCAGCCTAAAGATGGCGATATTCACCTCGTCCGCCCAAGAAATTAACCACGGTATAAATCGATTCCGTCTTGTCGCGCACAATTACAATGTAACGAGTAACGATAAGTGTTCGTTCAAATGTAGTGGAGTGAAAAGTACAGTTACTCAGTCACAAATGCAGTGGAGTAGAGAGTAAAAGTTGCTTCTATTTTTTATACTCAGTGCAAGTACGAAGTAGCCAAAACATACTTAAGTAAAGTAACATTTACTCAAGTACCTTACACCCCTGGTGTTTATTAATTATAAAACAAGAATAAACATAACTGAAAATCTTCAGGGATCTTAAGTCTTAAATAGTGAAGCAATAACGAGACTAATTAGGGAACAGGTGACAGAGCTTATTAAATCAAAACAGGTGAAACAGATAATAACCATCAACAAAAGCAAACCGAACCAAAACAGGAAGTGTCCAGACATTTCAACACAAAAGTCCAGAAAACATTCAACATAAAAGCTCCTCCAGCGTAGATCGTGACATTTGTTTGTGTGAGTGTGTGTGTACATGTGTGCTTGTGTGTCTGTTTTAGTGTGCTTTTTTTATTGTTTGTTTAATTGTGCGTGTGAATGTGTGTGTTTGTGTGTGCGTCTATTTGGGTAGTTCTGTGTGCATGTTTCTCTTGTGTTTGTGTGTGTGTGCGTGTGTATGTGTGCTTGTGTGAGTCTGTTTTAGTGTGTTTCGTTTCTTTGTTTATTTTGTGCGTAAATGTGAGTGTTTCTGTGCGTAAATGTGCGTCTTTGTGTGTTGTGTCTGTTTGTGCAAGTCTGTGTGTGTTCTTTTGCTTGTGTTTGTGTGGATGTGTCTATTTGTGTAGTTCTGTGTGTGTTTTTTTGTTTGATTGTTTTGTTGTTTTGTTTGATGTAAATGTGTGTGTGTGTGTGTGTGTTTCAGTGGGATCTATCCCGGCCTCAGGTGTTGAGCTTCCAGCCGTCCTCTGTGGATCTTCTCCCGGTGTTTCCTCACGTCTACCGGACTCTTCTGCCTCCTCAGTACAGCAAGAGCTGGAGCGAGAAACACCCGCCTGACTACAAGGTGACCACGCCCCTCACAGCTCGTTATAATATCGTTAGCTATAATATAATACAGCTGGAAACCTTACTTGAGTAAAAGTACAGACACCGTACTGTTAAAACGACCCCACTACAAGTCACACATTTCAACACGACTTGAGTAAATGTCAAAAAGTATCCAGTGTTAAATGAACTTAAGTATTTTACTCGTACATACAAAGCACGTTGACGCGATTGAGCTGATAAACAGCGTCCAGTATCTTCAGCATCCTGCAGATGGCGATATCACCTCGTCCTCACGAGAAATTAACCGCGGTAGAAAAAGACGCCAACTTCATTTATACATTTGAATGGACACTTACTGTTACTCGGTACAAAATGTAGTGGAGTAAATATACAGATACTCAACCACTAATGTAGCGAGTAACGATAAGTGTCCATTGAAATGTAGTGGAGTAAAGATACAAATAATCACTAATTAGCGAGTAACGATAAGTGTCCATTCAAATATAGTAGATTGAAAACACAAGTTCAAGCTTTTCTTAGTCCCAGACAAACGCACAGTTTCTATGCCAAAATAGGGAAAAAAAGAGTCTTTAAACTGAAAAAAGTCCATTGTTCATCTGTGTTCATAAACGATTAAAAAAAATAAAAAAATAACTCAAATAAAAAATTATATGTCCGTTGTTCATCAGTGCCGTATAGATACTCGATCACTAATGGAGTCAAGCAGAGAGGTAAAGATGCTTATAGTGTAGTTTTCATACTCAATACAAAGCAGCCAAAAATACTTAAGTAAAGTGACAAAGTCCATTTACTCAAGTACTTGACACCACTCATGATATGTATAGATCAGGGTTGTTACAGGTGCTGTAAAGGCTGTTGAAAAGGCTTGAATTTTAAATGAAGTGCTTGAAAATGCTTGAAATTCTACAGTGGAATCTTAATAAGTTACTTCCGAACTTTCTCTGACACCGAGAAGACACTGAGGTTCTCCCGCTCTGTGTCTACTTTCTCACGACTTTTGATTCACAGACTCTGAGAGTGAGACAGAGAGAGAGTGAGACAGATGATAAAGTGAGTGTGTGAATACACAGGTGGTGATCACTATGATCCAGGTCTGATTAAAAGTGCAGGAAGTGGGAAGCATCAACACCTTTACTGTTGCAGTGTTCCCACGCTTGTTACACTTTTTGAACTAAAACACACCTTGCTAAAAATGGAGATGTCTAATTTCTTACTTTAAATAAAGTTAGAATACAAATTTTGCCTATAATATTAGTAAGGTCACACACATTGTGTGTGTGTGTGTGTGTGTGTGTGTGTGCAGCGGTTTGTGAGCAGCGCTGTAGCTCTGGAGACGGCCTGGATCGCTGCGGAGGACGTGGCTCTATTCCAGCGTCAGGAGAAACGTCTCCTCAGGACGAGTCCAGCCACACTGAGCTTATGTAGAACACACACACCCTGCAGGAGCGTCCCCACCCTGATGCTGACGCCCCGACACCTCTCAGGTACACACACACACACACACACTCACACACACACACACACACACACACACACACACACACACACACACACACACACACACACACACACACACACACACACACACACACACACACACTCACACACACACACTCACACACACACACACTCACACACGCCCGCAAAAACCCAATACATTCCAGTGACAAGAGTTTTCTGACGAGTCGTGCTCTGGTTTGTTTGTGGGGATTCAATTATCGTGTTGTGTTGTTCTCACTCTCTCTCTTTTTTTTGTCTCTCATTTTCTCTGTTTCTCACTCTCTTTCTCTGTCTCTGTCTCTCTCTCTCTCTCTTTCTCTGTCTTTATCTCTCTCTCTCTCTCTCTCTCTCTCTCTCTCTCTCTCTCTCTCTTTCTCTCTCTCTAGTTCTCTCTCTCTTTCTCTCAAACTCATCTATCTCTTGCCCACTCTTTTTCTGTTTCTCTCTCTCCTGTTCCCTGTCTCTCTCTTGCTCTCCCTCTTATCCCTTTCTCTCTGTCTCTCTTTTTTTTTGCTCTTGCTCTCTTTCTCTCATTCTTGCGCTTTCTCTTTCCTTCTCTCCCTCTCTGTCACTCACACACATCTCTCTCTCTCTCTCTCTCTCTCTCTCTCTCTCTCTCTCTCTCTCTCTCTCTCTCTCTCTCTCTCTCTCTCTCTCTCTCTCTCTCTCTCTCTCTCAGATGGTTGGTTGGTGGTTAACCAGGCTCTAGTTCTCACAGGTTTTGCTGTGTTTTAACCATCTAAAGCTGCGTGTAGTGACTGTGTGTAGAGAGACGCTCAGACTGTGATCAGTGTGTGAGGTGACAGTCCGGAATGTTCTGTGTGCTCGGGGGCGGAGACTGTCACTCTGGTGATTTGACCTTTGCTGATTGGCTGCTTGGCTTTTACAGTTTTAACACTCAGAAAATTGTGAAGATAAAGACGAGCTGTGATTAGTGTAGTGATTGTTTAATATTAACGATAATAATGATAATAATACTACTACTACTACTAATAATAATAATGATAATTATAAAATGAATAAATTATCATGACTAGTTTTCTTTCACCATTGAAATAATTTTTTCAAACTCATATTCCTTATCTTTATTTTTCTACTTATTTCTTCCGTTCTTTCATACGATTTATTCTTTCTTAGTTACTAGCTTTTATTTAGCTTTTTCATTTCATTATTTAATTGTTTACTCTTTTGTGCTATGTTCCTTATTCTATTATTTGAAGAGAAATGTTCCTTTCTTTTATTGTTATTTTCTTCTCATTCTCTTTTCCCACCTGTTTTCCGCTCTTCTTCTCTCACTCTCTCTATCTCAGATCTTTTTCCTAGAAGACCTTGAATTAATTTTCAAGGCTGTGTAATTTTGACCGACAGGTTTGTTTGAAGAAGGACGTGTTGGGAATGACGGATGCTGGGAGTTTTGTGTGTCTGTAATTCTGGCGATTGTGTAGTTTAGAGAAACTCACAAATTAATGTACATGTGCATGATGATTTTAAAAGTAAAAAAAAGACTAAAAATAAAATCCAGATGTAAAGACCTTGAAATAAGACGAGTGCCGCATCCACGGAGAAACTCTGGATTCCAGATTGATTGTGATGCAAATGGCGTTGAATATGGATGAGATTTATGGAGAGATTCTGCGATTGTGAGTTTGAAGGAGGGATTTCTTCAGCTTCTGTCGTTTGTGACAAAGCTGTCGTGAGAAACCTTCCTTTACCTCCGTCTATCTTTCCCCTTTTCCCTCTGTTTTACTCACTGTTTTTCTTTTTTTTTTCTATTATACATCTCTTTTTTCTGTCTTTCTTTTACTACCACCACTCCTATCACTGTCACTCATTTGCTATATTTCTCCTTCACTTTTCCTTTTTTTTATTGTGTTTGTGTGTGTTATACAAACCTCTAGCTATATGTGTATTCATATAATATCTATATTTATATCTATCTTTCCTCTTTCCTATCTGTTATACTGACATACTTTTTTCTGTTATCTCTTTTTCTCTGTCTTTCTGTTACTCCCATCACTCTGTCTTTCTCTTCCTCTCTCAATTGCTCTATTTCTCCTTTTTCACTTTCTCTATTTTGTGTGTGTATGTGTGTGTGAGGAACGTCTAGATATATTTATAGGTGAGAATAAATAAACATATAATAAATAAATACTAATAAATAAATAATAAATAAACACACTTTCTTTTTTTCTGCTATCTCCTTTTTTCAGTCTTTCTTTTACTCCCATCACTGTCATTCTCTTCCTCTCTCGATTTATACATATATATCTTTCCTCTTTTCCATCTGTTATACTAACATATACTAACATTTTTCTGTTTCTGTCTTTCTTTTACTCCCACCACTCCCATCACTCTCTCTTTCTCTTCCTCTCTCAATTGCTCTATTTCACTATTTCTTTCTCTTTTGTGTGTGTATGTGTGTGTGAGGAACGTCTAGATATATTTATAGGTGAGAATAAATGAATCCTTTTGCCGTCTGGAGCTCAGAATCATCCGGATCTGGTCTGGTGTTAATGGCCTGAGCTTCACCGTCTTCACCTCGCACAAAAGCAGAAGTGTTTAGAGTAAAAGAGAAACGTCGGCAGCTTCCACACTCGTTTCCATCTTCAGCGGGATTATTCCTTCGGAAACACACATTCCTGTTGTGCGGATCGATTGACACCGCGTGTGTTGTCCTGAGAAACACCGTCCGTCACCGGTTCATTGTACTGCTGATTTGAGCAGAATGAGGACGACTGTAGAGATTTAACCAAGAAACTTTCCCCATACTGTGTGTGCGCAAACACACACACACACACACACACAGTCCCTAGTCAAATCGCCCCACAAATTTCCACGGGGCCCCAGTTTGGTATAAAAACCAAAAAAATCCAGGACCCCACTTTGACCCACACACACACACACACACACACACAGGTCAGATTTTTTAAAGATGACATTACGTTACCCTTGCCTTTCAACTTGATTGAATTCCACGCACGTCATGGTTTTCAGTGTGTGTGTGTGTGTGTGTGTGTTAGTGATGTAAAGTACTTGAGTAAATTAACTTTGTTGCTTTACTTGAGTATTTTTGGCCACTGTGTACTTGTACTGAGTGTCAGAAATATCAGAAACTTTTACTCTCTACTTGACTACATTAGTGATCGAGTATATGTATCTTTACTCCACTACAATATAGCCATCTTTTTTACACACAAATGCTTTGTGTCTGTTTCGGCCGTAGACTGTTTGTACTCTACTGATCACTTAAGTTTGTTTGATTTATTTATTTGATTTATTTTTTTTCCCAACCGTCAGCTTTAGGATTTCGTTTTTTTTTTTCTATTTTAAATTTTAGATTTTTCAGTTTACATTAGCTTAGATTAGATTCAACTTTATTGTCATTACACATGTACAGGTACAAGGCAACGGAATGCAGTTTATGTCTAAGCAGAAGCGCTAGAGCAGTAAATGCTGAATATCAGTTATAAGCTCAAATATACAGAATGTACATGATGTGAATCAAATGCTCTGAACAGAAACTATATTCACAGATACTATGAGCCATCTATGCAGGAATAGATATAAATCTTATTTACAGATGCATGAACAGATTTTACATTGTATACACAGACTATTTACACCAGTGCAATGGATTGTGCGGATTATATTACATTATACAGGAAAGCGGGACAACGCAAATACACACACACACACAAATAAACAATAATGTATACAGTTATAGTCTGTAAAAAATAAGGTAAATAGATATACTAAGATGGTCATCTACAGTATGAGGGAAAAAAATACAAACATTCTGGTTTATGCAGTAGGATTTGCAGGGCTGAATTTCTCACTTTGTAACGAACTAACAAAATTCAGAAAGTGTTGCCAAGTTGTGTCAAATCTTTGGATAGATACTTGTAGAGAGCATCGTATTTTTCCCAGCTTGAGATTATACACGACTTCTGAAATCCAGTAAGAGAAAGTTGGTGGATGTGGATCTTTCCAGTTGAGCAGAATCCTCCTCCTGGCCAGAATTGTGCAGAAAACCTTGCGATGATGATGACGGATGTTGAGGAGAAAGTTTGGTTCCTCCACGCCGAGTAGAGCCAGAAAGAGAGACGCAGTTAATCCAGAGTTTGTTACGTCGGAAAGTGCATTAAAAATTCCGAAGGTTCTAGAATGTGGCCAGATTTCGTTGGATTTAGTGTCTACGTGATAAAATCGCCGGTTTTATTTTCGCCGCGGAGCTGGAGGCAGTTCATTCATCATCGCGCGGAACAACATGATTCCTGCCGCCTCGGTTCCGCTCGCTGCGTTTAGAGCTTCAACATAGTGGTTTTTTATAACTTGAGGCCAAAAAGTCGTTCTTTCTTTAACCGAGCATCGCGGACCGGCTGCACACTGTCGTTTTTATCGACGCGGCCTAATGACACGTGGAGAGTTGATCCGGTCGGGCGTGTCCGGTCAGAGCCACGCCCCAGTGCTCGCGGGAACTCTGATGAGGCTTTAAGAAGCTTCGCGCGGAACCTTCCGTTTTTTTTGGCAAAGAATTTTTATTTTAGTTATTAGAGAATTATTTTATTTTATTTTATGTTTTAGTCATAGTCTTTTTCCCAGAGTTTTAGTCTCAAACTAAGTGATCTTGTTTTTTTTTTCTTTTGTTTTAGTCTAATTTAAGTCGACTAAATACCACAGCGTTTTAGTCGATTAAATTACAGTATAGATTTAGTCAAGAAAAATAAAAGTGCTATTTATTCTAAATGTTTTCTAGAGTTGCTCTGTCTTAGGAAATCTGAATATGCAGTTAACTAGGAACATATCAAATATACACAAAGCCTTTCTTTTTCTTGAACTTATTTTATGAACTTTCTTTCAATCCAAATAAATGTATTCTCAAAGAAGAGACATAAAGTGAAAGAGAGAGAGAGACAAATGGATAGAGAGAGAGTGAGAAATAGAGAGGAAGTGTGTGAGAGAGAGTGAGAGAGAGAAGTGAGAGAGAGAGAGAGAGAGAGAGAGAGAGTAAAAAAAGAAGAGACCAAGAGAAAGTATAAGTGCAAGTATAAGTATAAGTTTATTCTAAATGTTTACTAGAGTTGCTCTGTCTAACAAATCTGAATATGCGGTTAACTGTTAAGTGTTTCTTTTTCTTGAACGTATTTTATAAACTATTCATTCAATACAAATACATGTTTTCTCATAAATGAAACCTCAACAAAGAAAGAAAGAAATACAGCAAAATAAAAGTAATTATAATTGCATCACGTTTATAAGTAACAAATGGTTGCACGGTGAAAAAAGAAGTTTCCTGCAGCTGAAAGACTCTGTGTCCTGATTGGTTCTCTTTGCATTTGAACCCGCCTTTCTCCACAAGCTGGTATTATGATTGGACGTCGTCACCAAAGGCATTTTTGTTTAGTTTTTATTCGTTGACAAAAGTGTCAATAAATGTAGTTAAAGTTTTCCTCCCTGAGCAGTTTCCTGAGAGTTTTTATATAGTTCTTGTTTCGTTTTCGTCAGGGAAAAAGTGTCGACGGAAACATTTTTGTCAACGACATTAACACCGCAGAGTCCGAGAGGAACGACAGGAAGTGGAATTCTGCTCTTCTTTTGAAAGGCTTCTCTGATTGTTCTGACACACTTTCACTAGAACCGTGTGTGAATGCTGATGACGGACGCTTCCGCTCCGACTCGTGGAGGTTTTTACTGGGATTCAAACAATAAATCCTAAAAACCAATTCATCCATTTCTTCCTTGTAATATCCATCTACCTCTCTCTGTCTATCTCTTTCTTCTCGCGTCTCTCTGTGCAAACGATCTATCTATCAGTTTATGCTTTACTGTATTTTAATATATTGTTATATTATGTGTTATTATAATATCATTGTTATACCAGTTAATAGGTTTTAATGTCTATCTGATTGCCCCTAAAATATGTATCCATCTTTTCTTTCGTCACCGTTTTTAAATCTTAATATTAGAGAGAGAGAGAGTAAAAAAAAGAAGAGACTAAGAGAAAAAGAGACATAAAGTGAACGAGAGAGAGACAAATGGATAGAGAGAGAGATTGAGAAATAGAGAGAGGAAGTGTGTGAGAGAATGATGGAGAGAAGTGAGCGAGAGATAGAGAGAGTGAGAGAGAGAGTGTGTAAAAAAAGAAGAGAGACAAAGTAAAAGAGAGAGAGACAAATGGATAGAGAGAGAGAGAGAAATAGAAAAGAAGTGACCAAGAGAAAAAGACATAAAGTAAAAGAGAGAGACAAATGGATAGAGAGAGACAGTGAGAAATAGAGATAGAGAGAGTAAAAAAATTATTTCAGTGAGAAATAGCGATAGAGAGAGTAAAAAAAGAAAAGAGACAAAGTAGAAGAGAGAGAGACAAATGGATAGAGAGAGAGAGAGAGAGGGAGAGTGAGAAATAGAAAGAGAGGAAGTGAAAGAGATAAAAAGAAAAGAAGAGACCAGAGGAAAAAAAAAAGTAAAAGAGGGAGAGACAAATGGAGAGAGAGAAATAGCGAGAGGAAGGGAGAGAGAGAGAGAGAGAGAGAGAGAGAGAGAGAGAGAGAGAGAGAGAGAGAGAGAGAGAGAGAAAGACTTTACCGAGACCATGTTTACTCAGTTAATCTGGTTAAACTTTACAAGTGTTATGTGTGTTTGATTAATTGCCCCTGCACACACACACACACACACACACACACACACAGTATATGAAACAATGGCCGCAGGCTTGAGGATCGCGGCTGTTCTGTGTCTCCAGGGAAGCAATTACGTGTGTGTGGTGAAGAGTGTCCGCAGCACAACACTTCTGCTCCGGAGTGTGTGTGTGTGTGTGTGTGTGTGCGTGTTTCACAGAAACCACACACACACACACACACACACACACACACCAGTCAATAGATGCCTCTAAACAACACAAACACCTTCAATAATAATTAAAACTTCCAACATCTAAATATAGACACATACTGGTAAACACACACACACACACACACACACACACACACACAACACAACACAAACACACACACACACACACACACACACACACACACACACACAATCTCTCTGCATAATTGTATGTTGAATCACAGTCACTATATGAAAGCTATTGTAGCGTGAGATGATGAATTTTGTGTATATTGTATCGCTCCATCACTCGCTCCAACACTCGCTCCATCCCTCTCTCCATCCCTCTCTCCATCCCCCTCTCCGTCCCCCTCTCCGTCCCTCTCTTCGTCTCTCTGGGGTCTGATTTCTGAGAAATTGAGCAGAAAGATTCAGGCCGAGACAAGGATAAACGTAGCTGGAGCCTTCAGAGCTTCCAAACCTTCCATCTCTTGACCACTTAAGTGCAGATCAGACTACTAGTCATCAGAGAGAGAGAGAGAGAGAGAGAGAGAGAGAGAGAGAGAGAGAGAGAGAGAGAGAGAGA
>MU204168.1:989034-1001049 GCA_017309775.1 Paedocypris sp. Pulau Singkep | reverse complement strand
TTTCTATTTATTTCTTCTCTCTATTATTTTCTATTTCTGTCTGTCAATCTATTTTCCTCTCTTGTTCTGTTTCTCTCTTGCTTTCTCTTTATTTCTCTCTTCTCTCTTTATCATTTTCTCTCTGTGTCTCTGTCATTCAACCTACGGTCTCTTTATCCCCATCTCCTGTTTTGCTCCTCTATTCTCTCACAATGTCTCTTTTTACTGTTACATTTTCATCTTTCTTTGTCTCATTCACTGTCCTCCCCATCCCTCTCTTTCTCTCTCTCTCTCTCTCTCTCTCTCTCTCTCTCTCTCTCTCTCTCTCTCTCTCTCTCTCTCTCTCTCACTGTCCCGTCATGACTCCTCACACACATCGTTAGATGTAATTCTCCATCAGTCTCTCACTGTGCTCTTCGTTATTATCCTCTCATTTTCTCGTCTTCTCTGTGTCATCTTCCTCTCTCCGCGTCTGGCTAATGGTCGTCGCTCGTCCTCTGCACGGCTTCAGAAATTAAATTGAGATTTGTCCTCTTTGCTTTGCAGATGCCGGACTGGCGTGTGTTATGGGATGATTCTGAAGGGCAGTTTTTTTGGAGATGATCTTCACGTTAAGTGCAGCTCCGTGTGACACGTTAAGCTTCTCTAATACACAGTCTTAAACTTTCCTTAGCGCCGCGAGTGTTTGGCATGTTAATGACGCTTCACCATCACAGTCCGTCGTCTGAGGAACCAGATCTTCACTAGAACAATCATTGTGTGTTTGTCTAAGATCTGTGGACTGTCTCTCTGACTGTCGATCTCTCAGTCTGTCTGTCTGTGTCGTCCTGTTTATCTTATGTTGACTTAGGTTTGTTTGTGATTATTTGTTTGTTGTTTTTCTCTTCATCTCTTTCTATCTACATGTTTATCTATCTACATGTTTATCTATCTATCTATCTATCTATCTATCTATCTATCTATCTATCTATCTATCTATCTATCTATCTATCTATCTATCTATCTTTCATAGATCCATCCATCCATGTATAGATTTATCATTCATAGATCCATCCATCCATCTCTTGATTTATCTTTCCATAGATTCATCCATCTATCCATCCATCCACTGTGGGTACTGTATATCTAGTAGTCTGTCTTTCTCCATTATTATTTATGTTCGTCTGTCTATCTGCATATCAAATGCAAAAAAGTAAATTTTAGATATATATATATTTTTTTTTTCATATAAGATAAATTATAAACTATAAACAATATTAGAAAAATATTAGAAAAACAATAAATGAAAAATGACTAAATAAACTATATTAGAATTGAGAATGAAATATCGATTTGCTCGTTTCAAATAAAATAGACCTTGTTTCAAACTGTCTTAACAAGTAAAGTTATTTCACCTCATTGGCAGATAATTTTTATTTGATTTAAGTCTTTTTCACTAATTTTGTTTTTTATTTTCTTATTTTATCATGTGCATTTGTCTCTCTGTCTGTCGTTCTAATGTGTTTGAATCTGTACATTTATTTACATTCATCCATCATTCTCTCTGTCTATCTCTCGCTCTTTATCTAATCTCTCCGGCTATATATCCGTCCATCATCCGCCCATTGTGTCCTCATGCTGTACAGATGTTGTCGATGTGTATTATTAGTGATGTTTTATAGAGTGTTCAGTCGGTCTGGCTGGTTTTTGCCGAATCAGACTTCTGCTTTATTTCTGGATCTGGCCGTGGAGAAACAGGGTCTTCTGGGGTGAATTTAGCTTTTCCTTATCGAGCTGACGCGGCTCTTATGGTGCGAACAGCAAATCTTCAGGCGGAGGGAGACACAAAGATCAATGGCCCATGTTTAACTCTTTACCGAAGGCATTGTTAGTGTGTTTGTCTCCTGGAGCTCTGGGTCTGAGGCTGGTTTTCCCTCAGATCTGAACTGATGTTGCGTTGTAAATTCTGGATTGTAAACGAATCTGAAAGCAGCGACTGTGACAGGAACAAATATTTCAAACCGTGAACCGTGTCTGATTAGACCAGGAGCTGATCTGTGGCTTTATGTTTGTCTCCTGCTTACAGAGAGTTTCATCATAAAGCTTCTTCACTCACAGATCTCGGAATCAAGGTCAGAGATCCAGACAAACATCTCCAGCCGTGAAGAATGTTCCACTGTATGAGCCAATCAGATGTTAACAAACCCTAACCCGTGATGACTTGATGCGTTATCACACACACACACACACACACTCTTTATTTATATCCTGGTGACGTCCCACCATTGGCCGAGTGGCAAATTCCCATCAACATTGCGTCCCAGTTTTGTGATTGGTCTTGATCTTACGCTTGTTTTGACGCTGATGTTAAAGATTTTTACGTGCATCTGGATCAGGACCTGAACCGCCACGTTAGAGAGTGTCTGCACTGCAAAAACATGCACAGGAAAAAATAAGGAAATAAAAAGCAAAAAAGACTAATTGAGTAAAATTTTCTGCCAATGGGGTGAGAAAATGTTACTTGTTAAGACAATTTGAAACAAGTCCTATTTTCTCGAAATAATCAAATTATTCTTTCACTCTTAAATCTAAGATAGTTAAATTATCTAGTATGAAAAAAACAAGATTCATTGTGTAATTTGGCTTTTCGAGAATTTATTTTTTGCAGTCTGGTTGTTTAAGTAGGAAAAAGAGTGAATGAAGTCGCTTTTGGTTCGAGTTTGGTTTGGTTTGGTTTGGTTTGTCTGGTTGGGTAGGGTTGGGTCTGGGTTTTGTTGGGTTTGGTCTGGTTGATTCGGTTGTGTCTGGGTTTTGTTAGGCTCGTCTGGTTGGTTTTGGATGGATTTGGGTTTTGTTGGGTTTGGTCTGGTTGGTTTGGACGGGTCTGGGTTTTGTTGGGCTTGTCTGGTTGGTTTTGGTTGGTTCTAGTGTTGCTGGGTTTTGTCTGGTTGGTTTTGTTTGGGTCTGGTTTTGCTCGGTTGGTTGGGTTATATTTGGTTTGGTTGGGTAGGGTTGTGTTGAATGTGGTTTCAATGGGTTTGGTTTAGTCGGGTCTGGCCCTGGTTCTGGTCTTGGTTTAGTTTGAGAGGTTTGGAACCTCGATCTTCTTCTCTGAAGGCTTTGGATCGTAAAGTTCTGTGTCTCTCGCTCCTGAAGTCACAAAGCTCGGACTGTTTCTGTTTCTCTCAATGCCGCGTTTGAGAGTGTCTAGTTGTTTTGGCAGGAATACGGGTGAATAAAGTGTCTGTTGATGAGGAAATGACAGGGTGAGATGTCGAATGCAGCGTGAAGCAAAGTGCCGTGATGACACCAGCGGCGGGTTCTGCAGGCCGAGCGAGAGCGTCACACGCTTGGATTGTTCTGGCGACGCGCTGAAAGGACTAAATGGCTTTTTTACACACAGCGTTGTTTGGCTTGTGTTTCGACAGCAGGGCTTCAATCTGCCAAGTCCTTTGAAACTTCAGAAATTTGAACAAGAACTAGACAAACCCGGAGCTGTGTGAGTTTAGCATCAGCACAGTGAGCTAATACGGCAGAATTATGCTAAATAGTCAATCAACGAACCCGAGACTCAAGTCAGACATTTCATTAGTTGTAATTCACACTATAGAAAAATAAATTCACTGATTCCAAGGCACGACATTTGTCAAAAATGACACTTCATTATGTAAAACGTAATCTAAAATTTCACCCGATTTGTCAATGCCCCCATCTATTAATAATCAACACGCTCAGTTATCAGAAAAATAATAGTAGTTCCTTTATTCCCATATTTTTCCGTTGCTTCTGTTGTAAAATGTGTTTCAGACTAAAATGATCAGTGACCGGCCACAGAACTGACTCTCACAAAGCTTCGCCGCAAAAACTTTTATAACATGTTGTTCTCCAGAAGACACCTGATGAAGAACCAAACGCGATCTGAGGTGAAGACCACCGTACCTGGGGAAAGTCTCGCTCTGGCCACCAGGTCTCATACTGGAGAGAATTTCTTTCTCTTGATTCTAATGTGCCGTGAGACTGGACCCGGCTCAAACCCACCATGACTCGACCGCGTGCAAGGTTAATCTGGGTTTAGTCTGAGTTTGGCTGGTCTGTGTTTGATCGCTGGAAAGCAGATGATATTGGACTTAGTTTGGATTTGATTGGACTAGACTAGCTTTGTATTTGTTTTTGGATGGGTTGGGTTGGATTTGGTTTGCTTGGTTTGGTTGTGTTGTGTTGGATCTGTTTTGGTTGGCTTCGTTTGATTTGGTTTGGCTGGGTTGTATTGGGTCTGGTTTGGTTTGGTTGGCTCTGATTTGGTTTGGTTTGGTTTGGTTGGGTCTGGTTTGGTCTGGTTTGATTTACTTTGGTTGGGTTGTTTTAGTTGATCTGGGCTAGGTTGGGTTGGGTTGTGTTGTGTCTGGTGTGATTTAGTTTATTTTGGTTTGGTTTGGTTGTGTTATGTTGGATATGGTTTGAATGGGTTTGGTTAAACTGGGTCTGGCCCTGTCTTGGTTTAGTTTGCTCTGAATGCTTGATTCCACTCTGACCTTTAGTTCTGAAGCGTAAGCTTTGAGCCGTAAAGGTCTGTGTCTCTCGCTCCTGAAGTCACCGGTTCTTCCTGAAGCTCAGACGAGTTCTACCTGATGCCTCCGTGACATCAGATTAAACATAATGTCTTCTGTCATCTCGCCATCACGTCATCACGTCATAAACGCTCACAACCTTCTCGGAAGGAAGATTCTCGGCTGGTTTCACTTACTCAAGAACTTTGTTTTTTTTTTTTTAACTATACGGTACCTGTTGAACTATGGGCCTAAAGCTATATATTTGAGGCGTAGATTGTGTGTGTTGGTGTGTTTGCACGTATATCGACTTGAATTAAATTACTTTTATTTCTCCCACAGCGAGGAAATTGCGTCTAGCAGAGAAGAGAGAGCGAGCAAATATATAAACACACATCTACAAACAAACAGACATAAACAAACATAAACAAACACGTGTGTGTAGTGCAGTAAATCCACATAAGCAAGTGTAAAGGAAAGTGCGGGCGAGCGAATGACACGTCCGCTTGAGATTCATCAGGCATTCGCTCTGAAGTTCAGATCCTCGGCGTAGAGTGGTTCGTGACTTCCACGGCTTGACTCCTTCCTGGGAACATCTCAGCGCGGGGTTTCTTCTGGCTGTTGATCCAGTGGCTTTAATCAGAAGATCAGGCTGCGATTGTGCGCTTTTAATTATTTAATGGCTAATCTGGAGGACATCTCTGTTAGCATGGCTGTACTCATTAAAAGATATCATCAGAAGACAAGCAGCTAATGTGAGCCGGAGGAGATGTGAGGAGCCGGCCACATGCAGCATGAATGAGAGCAAAAGCACAGAAACCTACACATCACATATTCATCAGCCCGAGACTCTAATCCACATTTGGTGTGTTTTTTAAGATTCCTAAGGCTGGCGAAAGGCTTTTTCCCGGCGAGTCGCGCGTTCATGCATCATTAAATGCTTCTGTGCGGATCTGAGTTTCTCCTCAAATACCTGAAGAAACTCGCCATCGCTGGATTTACACTCCTAAAAGGAACTCTACTTTTCTCTCCTGTATTCTATTTAATGTATACTGGTTTTTGAATATATATAATTGGCCTTTTAGAACTGTATGTGCCACATGTGTCTCAGTGCGACTGTGAGTAGATTACCGTATTCAGATTTAGACTATTTTACAGATTATTTTTACTTTTTTGTTCTTTTGCATGATCTTTATTTTGAACTCTTGGTTTTATTTTTGTGTTTATGCTGCTGCGAAATTTTCCTAAAGAAGAGGCAAATAAAGGCTTCTAAAATATTTAATATACATTTAGGAGTCTGTCTGTCTGTCTTTAAATCTCTGTGTGTGTGTGTGTGTGTGTGTGTGTGTGTGTGTGTGTGTGTGTGTGTGTGTCTGTGTGTGTGCGTGTGTGTGTGCGTGTGTGTGTGTGTGTGTGTCTGTCTGTATGTCTGTCTTCAATCGTGTCATTCTACACAAAACCACATAGAGCTCCACAATTCTGGATAATTATTCAGGATAGAACACGAATCACGATTTATTTGCTTGGAATAACATTTTTTTTATTTCAAAGATTTAACGCATGGTTGTCAAACAGCAATGAGAGTGACACATGTTACTCCTTTGAATTTATATAAATCTAAGGAAAAAAAACGATGTATAATAATGATGATGTAAAAAAAAATCTATTAAATTTTTTCTAACCCTTTTTATATCTGCAAAATCTGTCAACTGGTTTTAGTTTCAGGAGCTGTCATGGTGGGCGGGGACGGCAACGGGGATCTGCCTTGCGATTGGTTCGCTTTAACCAATAAGAGCAAGGAGTCAAAAAAGTCCCAAAACGATTTGTGCGCATGCGGAAGAGATTTGCACGCGATTGTGAAAAGGTTCTTCATGCAAAACTCTTTTTGGCACTAGTTTGATCCTATAGAAGCTCTGAAGTGCGTGAAGTTATCTCCAGATCAGACCGAATTGGCTGAATCGTATAAATGCTGGATCAATATGGCGAGGGGGTGGAGTCAATATCACGATCTTTTAACCATGAATTGTTTATCTTGTTTATCTAAGTACTCAACCTCCACCATTGCATGTGTGTTATATGTGTGTCTCTGCTTGTAGACGTGTGATATCTGGGCGAAGCTGTGTTTGTGTGTAACGCTTTGGCCGGGTTTGATCTGGAGCGGGTCAGACAGACGTAATTAACCTCGCTGAGCAGCTTGTCAGACACGTGGCTCCCTGCGTCTACGAGTTTGAGTTGCTGAGCTGAACGGCAGTTTCATGTACAAATAAAAAAATATATACCTGTAAAATATAAATATCTAAAAAATATGTTTGTGTATTTGTGTATTATGTATACTGTATTACGTGAATATACGTAAGCACCCTTTTGTTACGAATTTTCGATGCTCAAAAACTTGGGTTGATGGGTGCTTATGATCGCCGATTTCAAATATGCACGTATATATAAGCTTCCATATATTTAACTAGATAGACAGAGAGCTTGGTGCAAAGACTCTTGGGAAATGAAGTTCTGACCACTAGAATCGACTTTTTGCTAGCTATTAGTCAAGTAAAGCTATGTCAAAATGATACGAGTCACCAGGTGGGTTTGTTAAATAAAAAATATATGTATGTTTAGGAGAATATTCAACGTAATTGAACCAGAAATTAAATTTAAAAAAAACAATAAAAAATTTATTTTTTTTTTTATTTTTATTTTGTGTCTGAAAAATCAGAGGGTGCATATGTACGCGGGGGACTTATCAGAATCAGAAATGTTTTATTCATCCCCTTGGGATATTCGTGAATCATTCACGTAAATACGGTATTATATTAAACTCAGATAAAATTCCGAGTCGGACGGTGTTTGTCACTTGCTCTGAATGACGTGACGTGAGAGTCGGTGACGTATTTCCTCACCTCGTCTTCATCGTCACCTCTCAGGAGAGTGTGATAATAAAGTGTGATGTGTTTTTTTAAGGCGGAGCTCTTCTGTTTCAGGGTCGCGGGGCTGGTGGAAGCGTCTGGCTCCGGCTCTTCCTGCTCACATCAGGACCGTGACGTCCATCACTCCAGCGGTCACTCTCCTCACCAGAGCCGCAGGTCCGTCACGCCCCACTCTGTGATTGGTTGGCCACATATCCAGGGCGTGTCCCGCTGCTAGTTTATATCTGTGTGTTTTTGACCACAATTGACGACATTATAGACTTCTGATGTCTGGTAATGCCAGGCAGAGCTGGTTAGTGCCGGTTAGTGCTGGTCAGAGCCAGTCAGTGCTGGTCAGTGGTGGCCAGGGACAGTCAGTGCTGGTCAGAGCTGGTCAGTGACAGTTAGGGCTATTCACAGCTGGTTAGAGCTGTTAGATCTGGTTAGTGCCGGTCAGTACCAGTTAGAGCTAGTCAGTGACTAGCACAATGAGTGCTGGTCAGTGCTGGTCAAGGCCGGTCAGTGCTAGTTAGTGACAAGTCTGGTCAGTGCTGCTTGGTACTGGTCAGTGCTGTTTAGTTCCGGTCAGAGCTGGTTTGTGCTGGTCACTGACAGTTAGGGCTATTCAGAGCTGGTTAGATCTGGTTAGTGCCGGTTGGTTCTGGTCAATGACAGTCAGGACTGGTCAGAGCTGATAAGATCTGTTATAGCTGGTTAGTGTCGGTTAGTCCTGGTCAATGACAGTTAGGACTGGTCAGAGCTGTTAGAGCTGGTTAGTACCGATTAGTGCTGGTTAATGTCAGGGCTATTCAGGACTGGTCAGAGCTGGTTAGAGCTGTTAGATCTGGTTAGTGCTGGTTAGTGCTGGTCAGTGACAGCCAGGGCTTGTCAGGGCTGGTTAGATCTGTTATAGCTGGTTAGTGCTGGTCAATGACAATTAGGCCTGGTCAGGGCTGGTTAGAGCGGTAAAAGCTGGTTAATGCCAGTCAGTGCTGGTCAGTGACAGTCAGGACTGGTTAGTGTAGGTCAGAGCGGGTTAGTGGTGATCAGTGACAGTTAGGGCATTTCCGGGCTGGTTAGAGCTGTTAGATCTGGTTAGTGCCAGTTAGTGCTGGTCAGTGACAGTTTGGGCATTTCAGAGCTGGTTAGATCTGTCATAGCTGGTTAGTGCCGTTAGTGCTGTTCAGTGACAGTCGAGGCTGGTCAGTGCAGGTCAGAGCTGGTTAGTGCTGTTTAGAGATGGTCAGTCCATGTTGTGACAATTCTCACATTAGAGATACACGGAATTTGCAGGAATTTCTAGATCAATTTTTAAGTACGTACGAGAAAGTACGGACTTACTTTTTGTAAGTACGAGACCTTACAAAATCACACAGTGATCAACAACTAGTTCACCTCACTCTATGTAAAAACATTTTGTAAGTTTTATTATTATAACTGATTAGTCTTACAAAATTGTTCCAAACCCATAGATGATTAGAATCGAGTGTTTAACCAGATCAAATCAGTCATTATGGTTCAGTCCTGACGACAGGTTTATTCCTATTAACTGAAAACATTTTGTAAATTCATTTTTCATTCAGACGCTTCATGACAACAGTGTTTTATAAAGATCTTTCAAATGAGGAATCGATCGATTCAGCTCCGCACACAGAAACTCTGACGCGCCTCCAGCCACAAACCTTCTGATTATTGTTTGCTTGATGACTAGTTTTGTTACATTTAATGAGTTATTGAGCTTTGTGCATTTTTATTCTCCTGTTGTTTATTGTGATGTAAGTAGAACGAACCGTCGCCGTGGTGACGACCTGCTGCCAATGTCTCATTATTCAGAAAAGTGTCTTACAGTTCTCACTCACACACAGTGATGATGATGATGAAGAAAAGAATGGCAGGGAGGATGATGAAGATGGTGATGATGATGATGACAATGATGAAGGTGTAAAAGAGGATGGCAGTGGTGAAGATGATGATGATGCGGTGATGAAGAGGATGGCAGTGAGGATGATGGTGATGAGGATGATGATGATGATGATGATGATGAAGGTGACAAAGAGGGGGGCAGTGAGGATGATGAAGGTGATGATGATGATGGTGGTGATGAAGATGATAAATGAATGAGATGAAGATAACAAAGAGGATGGCAGTGAGGAGGATGAAGGTGATGAAGATTATGATGATGAAGGTGACAATGAGGGTGCAAGTGAGGATGATGGAAATGAAGATGATGATGACGACGAGGTGATGAATAGGATGGCAGTGAGGATGATGAAGGTGATGATGATTGTGGTGATGATAATGATGATGAGGATGATGAAGAAGAAGAGGTGACAAAGAGGATGGCGAGGATGATGAAGATGATGGTGAAGATGATAATGGGGATACTCATGAAGGTGATAATGATGGTGATGAAGAGGATTGCAGTGAGGATGATGAAGGGGGTAATGATGATTTAGGTGGTGATGAAGATGATGGTGATGATAATGATGATGAAGGTGACGAAGAGGATGGCAGTGAGGATGATGAAGGTGATAATGATGGTGAGGATGATAAAGGTGACTAAGAGGATGGCAGTGATGATGATGAAGGTAATGAAGATGATGGTGAACTCAGAGACCAGAGGAAGCTCGTCCTTCGCTCAAGCTGCTTTTCTCTGCTGCGTTTTTTTCAACCGACTGTTCAAGTTTCATTTCACGCAGCACGAAAGATCAAGCGGCTCATTTGATTCTGTCCTTCTGCCGCATCTGATTTAACACTTTACAGGAGAAAAGAAGGAAAATATTATAGACAGACGCAGTTTGAAGAACCAGAAAACTTCACACACACACACACACACACACACACTAATATGTGACGGTCTTCTGTTCTTCAGATAAGTTCCTGGCGCTGAAGAACTCTTCTCGTCCAGATGCTTTGGTTCTGCACCACCGTCCGAACCCGGAGGCTAAAGCTGAGGTGGGTGTCTCTCGTCTCTGGTGTGGTGATTCTGGAGATGTTGGGATTCTTCTGGAAGCTGAAGCTCTGAGGGAATGTGGGAAAGGTCACGGCGCGGGCACCACTAAGACGCAGTTAATCGTGGCTTTTGTTGGAGTGCGTCCCCGAAGCTTCAGATCCCCCGTGTCAGAACAGAATCAGTAATCTGAGGGATTGTGTGTGTGTGTGTGTGTGTGTGTGTGTGTGTGTGTGTGTGTGTGTGGATGATTATCAGTGTGTTTTGCTATTAGCCCGAGTTTAGGGTGGAATAATCACGCTTCACACTGGATCATCACCAGTATTACACCAGCCTGAAGAGTCTGGCTCTACACACACTCTCTTTCTCACACACACACACACACACACACTCTCTCTCTCTCTCTCTTTCTCTCTTTCTCCCCCACACACACATTTTCTTGTCGTTGTATCCAGACTTTCTTATTCGTCCGTGTGTTGTGTCCAGGCCGAGGTGTTTAAGCTGCGTATGGACCAGGACTTCCCTCCTAAAGACCAGCGTCCTGTGGCGTCCACACCCGTCCCCGGGTCACCGTGGTGAGTCCATCTTCGTCTCTGAAAGGTCTCGCAGATCTCTTCCTTCTACTGTGAATCTGCTGCTTTTGCCTATGGTGTGCCACAAGGCTCAGTCCTAGGTCCTCTTCTGTTCCTCGTCTATTCTTTCACTGAGGTGAAATTCTTGACAAATTTGATGCATCTTGTCATGCACATTCTCATGGGCAGTTGTTCTTTTTCCTTATGTTTTATATATGTAAGTTAAAAAATGTGGAAATAGGGAAAAAGAGCGAGTCAGAGCCCGCTTAATTCCTGGTTGTCATTCGCAACTTGGCCAATAAAGGTTTCCGATTTGTCCTTTATTTCTCTCTGTCTCTTTCTTTCTTTCTTGCTTTATTGAAACTTGGACAAACAAAGAGTTAATGGTTTTTGGCACTGGTCCGTGTTCATCTGGGCAACACCTCGGCGTGTCGTTTGATTCGTTTGATTTTGATCTGGGCCGGGATTCGAACCCACGACCTCTTGGTCACAAGTCCAACTTTCTTTCACTAGACCCCAACACCGCTTCTGAGTAGAAATAACCAAGTTATTCTGTCTCTCACTGGCTCTGGACTGGACTACTGTAGCTGAATATATCAGTCTGTTCTTCACACTCTGCTGTATATTTATCTGTAATCTTACTGCTCTTATTCATCCCTCGCTCGCTCTCACTCTCCCTCCCTCCCTCCTTCTATCTCTCTTTCTCTCTCCCTCTCCTCGACTCTCTTGCCCACTCTCTGTCTTTTTCTCACTCTTTCTCTTTCTCTTTCTCCAGGTCTCTCTCTCTTTCCTGATCTCTCTCTCTCTCTCTCTCTACCTACTTCTCTCCTTTACTCTCTCTCTCTCTATCTTGTTCTCTTCTGGTCCCTCTCTCTCTCTCTCTCTCCCTCTCTCCCTACTTCTCCCCTTTACTCTCTCTCTCTCTCTCTCTCTCTCTTTCCTGTTTTCTCTCTCTCTCTCTTTCTCTCTTCTTGTCCTTCTCTCTCTCTTTCTCTCTCTCTCTCTCTCCCTCCTTCTCCCCTTCACTCTTGACCTCTCTCTCTTACTATCTCTCTCTCTCTCTCTCTCTCTCTCTCTCTCTCTCT